>JARFNZ010121495.1:0-12238 GCA_031763405.1 Balanus nubilus | reverse complement strand
GTCACTTGTCAAAATTAGTCCTTTGGTCATCAATACTAGCCTAAGAAAACATGATCCTGAAAGAACTGGACTGATCTAATAAGTATCCTCTGAATTAGAAGGATCTGAATTTTTCCTTGTTGACTTAAAATAGGGAGGTCACGAAATTGACCTGACCTCAGGTCACAGGTGTACAAAAATGCGAGATATACAACTTTTAGATAATGGTGTCCTCATGTAATTCTAAAAGTTTGAAACTGCTCATTTGGAAACTGTAGCTGTAGCACAACTTCAAACTTTTTTTGATGTTGGGTCACGTGACCTGACCTGGTGATCTGACCTTAATTGACCTGGCGTTAAAACTTTTACACAATGTGTGCAATCGATGCCCAAACAGGTATGCAAAAAACGGCGGCGCCGCGCGCCGCCGTTTTTTCGCTATCGTCGAAAACCCTTAGGGGGGGTGTCTAAACACCCCCGGCACGGCGCGGGTTAAAATGGCGTCCGGCTATCCCCACCAGAATCAAATGGCGCTGAGTCTTGGACCCACCCGGTCATGATACCACATATCTGTAGTTCAACGCTCTCTCGACTGAGTTGCACGGACGGTAGCATTGTTAAAATAAGCTAATTGCTAGGTACCTTTGCGTCAGCCCACATTCATTGTTCATCTTGGATTTACATTACTGCATATAATTTGGGCCATAAACCAGCATTTATACACCGGGTTATAAATCAATGTCAATGTCATGTTGCTGGCTGCCAATCAGAGGGCGCCTTACGCGGCGTTGGTCATCCCCTTGCAAGTAGACTGTGCCGTAGTGCCAGCATCGGCTACAGCGAACTTGGACAGCGTGACGCTTCGCACCTAGGTTAATTAAAAGTAACGTAGCCACCCCAGCCAAATCACCCCTATCGCCCTGGCCAAGTCGCCCCCAAGCGGATTTTACCAGAAAAAGGGTCTATCCAGTCGCAACAATCATTGTTAAAACTGTGAAATAGGCTAGGCAGTTGCTTGAACCTCCAGTTTATTCCACCATACTGTTGAAATTTCGATTCCACCCAAATATTACACGCCTTCCAAATTTTCGTCAGAAAGCAAAAGTGACGTTTTTGGGTGAGAATTCGCGTTTCATTAGTTTTATAGAAAACTACTTGCGACAGAGATTTCATCGTTTTTGCTCCAAGTAGTCCCAACAACGAAGGGTGATGCCAGGTTCAACAATAATCCCTCGGGGCTGTCAGAAAGCGAAGACATGGGGGCAGCCAAGTGACCCGGGCGGCCAAAATACCCCGTTCTCCCCTACATTGTAAATTGTATTTAATTATGAGCCGTCCTCATTATTGCTCTCGTCCCAAAACGGATGTTAACTGGCCTTTTGTCCTTTATTCAGTTTGCCATGGATATGAAGTGCGATAAACGGGCAGCTCCATGTCATTCTGGAGCCTCTATCCCAGTCACATCAGGTTGTGTACGTACAGTTGGAAGCCTTCTCTGGGTTTTTAAAGTGCATGTTTGTGCGAAATATGACATATTCAAAATGCTGGAGCCTATATTCACTGTTCAATAACAAGCGCCGTAGAGTGGGTCTGAGAATTACGCGCACTGGAGGGGGAAGGGGACGAAATCCGCCCCCCCCCACGATCCCAGCTATTAGAATAACGAATTTTTGGTGTGTGTGTGGGGGGGGGGGGGGGGGGGGGGAGGGGTGTAGTGTGTGTGCAATTAAAAAACTCTATTGTGTGCAATTTTCATGACATTGGGTCAATCTTCAAGGTCAAATGATCAAATGCGCTTCAGTACCTAATGTACCTAATGTACCTGAAGATCTAAATTGTTAGGTCTAACGTGCTTAAATGACCTATTTTAGTACTCCGTTCGAGAAATTCAGCATTATCTCAGCAACTATGATGGCTGGAAAGAAAAAAATGAAAGCTGTTAAAACGCTGTTTTGCTATGCTGTACTCAGATTTTAGCTGAGATAAATAACCTATGCGTCAACAGTAAAATATCATAGTCTATGTTCTTCAAAATTATTATCGAAAATGGATTTTCATCTGATAGAGTTAAGGCAAAAAGTTTGACACCATCGACAATACGCTATGGAACACCTTACGTTTCATTTGGCTGGGTCAATTTCAACATCTGACCTGGGGTCAAATTCAAGGTCAAGGGAACTAATGTAGGTCACTTTACATACCAGGAGACGCGCCTTGATAACAAACATTGGTACCGGTTTCATTTCACTTATTTCAACCTATCAAGAGTTATTGAACAAAAAGTGCTTTCAGTGACCAAAGTGTTTCGGGTGACCACGTATGACCTTGCAGGGGGTAAATGGTTGATAATTGCAACTAAAACATCAATAATGGCCCAGACGACAAGAATCACACTGATCTCATGCGTGTCTTTTGAAAGGGAAGAGCTTACATTTTTGTCCATTGATTTATAATGGGAAGGTCACGAAATTGACCTGGCCAGCGGACATGCGAGTTAAATAATTAAATTGATGTATATCAAATGATGTTTTGAGAAAATGAAAAGAGTTGCAAGCACATTGATGATTTTATTTACATCATTTGGATGCTTTAAGAGCTTCGTAAGCACTTTTGTTAAAAAATAGCCTGTATTTTGGATGCGAAATCATTTGGAAGTTTAAATCATGTCAAGTATTTGTCAAGAACCGTCGAAATAAAACGTGGAATGCTTGCCATCTTTGGCTTCAAATATAATTTGATAAGTGGTGTTGAATGAAAAATGTGGGAAAGGTACACTATACTTTTATCTCGGGTTTCCATCCCAACTCTTAACTCCATTGTTAAGGTTAAAAGTAATTACTCCCCTTTAAATAGCTATGCTATCAAATGAAACGTCCCCACACACTTTGGCCTCTGACCAAGGATACATTTGTCAAAAGCCAACTGGGCAACACAGCACGGTACACCAAGTATAGCTAATAAATTGAATAGAAACTTTGTCGAACTCGCTATTTTAGGAGCGTACCATATTGTTCGTTTAAGCATGTCATCAGGCTGGTGTTCTAACAGAGCGATCATTACCGACGGGAACACGCGATTGTCCAATCGCCTGTGCATGCGCCGAGCATTAGCAGCTTCCTGCCAGCTGCCATTTGCCGAGGGAAGGCGCGGCTCCTGCCATTTGCCGAGGAAAGACGCAGTAATACAGGCCGCTGGCGCCACATTACGTGATTGCATTCCACGCTAAAGAGAAACCAAGGGCATCCGGACGGATCACCGAAAATATTAGATGGATGGACAGTCAGGAAGTGCTTCTTAATCACTATCCAGCGAGTAGGCGTTGGTATTGTTCATGTGAAAAGGGAAAGTTGCATGGTAAATAAATTAAGGTAAAGACGGATTTGTGGTTAAATATTTTTATATTATTTTCAAAATCCCCGCCTCTATACGTAAATATTTTTCATATTATTATTAACTGCCCATCCCCGCAGCTCAGTAGGGCGCCTGGCTTCCCGGCAGTGAGAACCCTGGTTCGAGACGCTTCGGCGCTCGCTATTTGCTCCTGTCTGGGATGGCCTGCGGTCGGTGGCAGCGGCTGCACTCAAGGCTAGTTGACGTCAGTGAGCGGGGCGGGCCGTGTCCGGCTGTGTTGGGCACGTAAAACGTCCGGACTAAATTCTGCCGGCTACCCGGAATTCCCGATCGGACGGTAGAGGTCAGAGACAGCACAACAACCTCTGCTTAGCGTGGGTTCTGACCTCGCAAATTCGTCCATTCAAAAGGTTTAGACTAACTTTATACAACACATGTTATGTTGCAAATTGGATTTAACCGTTATAGACTCTAATAATACATGTGGAAAATACCGACGCGAGAAAAGGTCTCGAGTCTAAAATCTTAGATATTAGAGACTTCCAGTCTAAAAAAATAGCAACTGTGACCAAAAACATATGTGACGTTGTCGGTCGTGACGCTGTTTGAACGTCATACCTACAGCAGCCGTTCATCGGGCTCCTTTAACGTTAGGTACAGACCATGAAGAGTCGACGAAACAACGATCAGAGTCGACAAAGTCGGTGGATTCGGAAATGAAACACTACTATACCAGCTTTAACTTAGATTGATGAAAATGCGAGTTGTAATCTTCAATCTTGGAACCTGATCAATGGAACGTACTGAGATCAGATTCCTAATGAGGTTGACAAACCATGATGTCGACTGATTCAATTTGATGCTGACGAGTGCTCTAGTGTCATGGGACATGATGCCAGCCAGATTGGTCAGTAATGTCATACCATCTGTACCATGTCATTGGTCATGTAAATGTGTTACGGTAGTAAGCTCTGTCAATATCACTGATTTCCCCATTTGGGTAAATTTTGTGTAAAACAAATGTTACATTTGCCACACGTTTGCATAATCCCCTTCCACCATAGTTCCGAGGCATTTTATAATGCTAACATTCCTAAGCGTAACTGAGTTTTACTTGGAAGTGAAGAGGAACATGCTTCGTTCCCATTTAACTGACTTTTACTTGCTAGTAAACTTACCTACGACAGTGAGGTGTACATTCCGGGTGAGAGGCGGTGTAGTGCCCACTTGGCAGCCGTAGACGCCCGTGTCGTTGTGTGTAGTCCTCTCCAGCGTCAGAATCCAGTCTGAGGACTGGCTGTTGTGCGTCACCCGTATTCGGTTATCCATGGTGTAGGTGTAAGCGCCCACGGTGAGCAGAGTCGGAACGTCCGCCACCCAGAACCACGACACCTGCCGGTCACAGCGGTCACGTGACTAGTGACAGGGGTCATGTGACAAGCGACAGGGTCACGTGACTGGTGACAGGGGTCCGGTCTGCTCAGCTGGTCGCCTGCTCCGACAGGGGCCGTCCGCTCCGCTCAGCTCTGATCTGCCCGCTCAGGGCGGCCACCTGCCCCGACAGAGAGATTAGTTACCAGGCGGTACATGTGTACTGTGTAGTTAGAGGACCTCTCACAGCTACCCTGACAACTCTGAGGTCCTCTGGTAGCTGCCGACCAGACAGGGGAGACGTGTTGAGCCTGTGGGTTCAAAAGTCACACCGTCGCACACCGCCGGGTCGCCGAGCACAGAGTCCACACCTGTCTGGCCCCGGATAGCCCTGCGATATATGCTTTGCCGCACTGTGATTCCAGGAAGGTCAGACAGCACTTCCAACCATTGGTTTGGAGCCAGGAGGCCCGAACTTTGGGATGGAACCCAGTACCAAATACCCGGGGGAGTGAAGAACACCAGACACCAGAGCCGCCCACAGCGCACAGCGCAACATCGGGCAGAGTTCACGACGACAGCTGAGGCCAAACTGCATCCTTATGTCCCGACTCTAATAGGATAGGGGCGGGACACCCAACGAAGCTACTGATGGTCGCGGACTGGGAGGGCGCCACTCACGACCGCCGGCTCGTACCATTAATCAATGGCCAACTGGACACTGAGCTGTTGTGTGGTGCCAGAAAAACGAGCAGCGGAATAAATGGGCCGTACAAGGTCTGCCGCGCTGGACGTGTGGGTCGGCCGGGGTGGGAACACTGGCTAGTGTTGTGGATGGTGATACAAATGGGCGGGCACACGGACGGACGGACGAAAGGACGGACGGACGAAAGGACGGACGGACGAAAGGACGGACGAAAGGACGGAAGAAAGGACTGATAGACGGAAGGACAGACAAACGGAAGGAAGGACAGACGGAAGGACGGACAGAAAGACGGACAGACGGGAAGGACGGACAGACGGGAAGGACGGACAGACGAAGGAAGGACGGATAGACGGAAGTACTGACTGAAATACGGTGGGAAGAAAGAACGGACAGAAGGACGGATGGAATGACGGACGGAAATACGAAGGGAAGAAAGGATGAACGTACAGACGAATAAGTGAATGGTGAGACTACGTGGTATGCATGAAAGTAATTAACCGTTCCAGCACTGTTTTAAAACATAAGTGATTGAGCAAATCATATACACATTTTAATATATGCATATGAAAGGTTACTTTATCGGAAGTTGCAGTTCAGGCAGTCCGACATCTGAGAATGGGTTTTTCACACGTCTTGTCACTTTAAGTCATACGTCCGTCGTCTTGTCACTTCAAGGCAGCATAGTAATGCTGATATATACAATGAACAATGATGAATGATTATATACGACAATGAGTTAAATCAGCACATATTATTTCTTCTCTTACCTCCGCTGATGCTTATTATGATATTCATTTGCGTTAATTTATGATACATTTGTTGTATTTGTTTTGTAGTCGGGATTTTTCGAATTTCTGACAAGATTGAATCTCAATGGCAATGGCAGTTCCGAATGATTTTAGAAGAGTTGCCGCAGACTGAAACGTCAATAGGTCCGCTGACGCATGGTCCATTTCTATTTCACGGTAGATATCTCAGCCGCTCGGGATATCTAAAATGGGACCGGGGATTTAGGTAATATGTGACAATTCTTCACACGGCTCACTAGAAAGGCTCGCTTTCTATTTGAAGGGGCTGAGATCAAAGTTTAGCGTGATTTCAGAGATTCCGGTTCTTGTGATACCTACTACGATGTTAGTCCGGGCCCTATGTCATATATATATATATATATATATATATATATATATATATGCAATAACCAGAGGCAATGGATCAATTGAAAATAATCAAATAAATACAACGACAGTGGCGATAGTACATACTAGCCGACATAAAACAGATGAAGAATCTCCATTTGATCCCTTGCCTTACAAAAAAGTTTATGTCGAATGTTGCATGAGCGCACTGTATGTACTCGCGTGATGTTGCCTTGCGGCAGTCATACCTGATGCTCCTCGCAAAACACTTGTCATGATACGGTTAAGCCCTATCAGTATATAGCATCATGGTTGCGTCAGCTGGGTATTAGGTTTCGACGTTCATTAGCAAATTAAATTTGGTATCCTTCCTCGCCGAATATTTTACTACAAGTTGTGTTTGCCTCCTTGAAGTGTTCTCAGGAAACAGGCTAATATATCATATCATTCTCCCACAAGACCCGTTCCTTCCTCGTGATATATTAGATCTAGGACCGGGCATTCAACGAAATGAAACCCATATAGCGTTTCCTTGAACCGATGATAACATACGTATAATAGAAGATAAGCAAGCATTCAAGGTACGGAATTCGCTTTAATTCCATCTTATACCTTTGAAGCGGCATCACAAATATTGCTTCGTCCATTTTATGGCACAACCCATTTCATTTGAATAACTTTATTTTATTATTACCAATTGAACATCAGCGACACGAATTTATAAATCGTTATGCTACGTTGAATCAAACAGCAAAAAGGTCAGCACCAAATACACTACATATTTTAAGCACAGATCTTATCTAGTGAAGTGGTAAAACACCATCTAACAAACGTCCATAACTATAAACATCTCTGAGCCGGCCACAGTGGCCGACAAAGCGCCCCTTCTGCTGTGTGTCGCGGCTGTTAGGCGGCGGTTTACCGACTCGGCTGCCGTGTGGGCGGAGCTGACGGCCGTAGCGCGGCGGCCGCCGTGAGTTTCCCTCAGACATGACTCCCATCGGCCGACCAAAGCGGCCCGTCGCGTGACGAAACTTCACTTAACTGACCCTTCACTGATGTGATGATTATTGGCTCCAAGGGCGGGGCTGGCCGGCAAGGCTGTAAGCACTGCGGTCATGCATCCTGGTGTGGCGGCTTAAAAGGAGTGTGTCTTCTGTCGCTATATTGCCTAAAACATTTTCTACGATAAGTAGCAATTGTGTTTTTACGTTTGAATGCGATAAAGTGAATATGTAGGCTTTATATAAGTTAATTTTCGCTTAAATTGCTTCGGTTTATTTCGGTACACATATCGATGAAAACGGTTTTCACTATGTTGAATGAAAACAAATGAAAGAAGAAGTGATGTTATACGACGCACGTCAGACAATCAGCAATCATAACATTTCCTTGTTTTCATTATCTACGCAGTTGTTTTGGTAGCTTTGCCATTATGGTGGAGAAGGACTCGGCGCAACGGTAAATATATTCTTCATTAATTCGGTAAAATATATAGCAAGCTTTTTGCTCTGTGTCGGGAACATGGCTCAGTTCTTTCGGCGATCCTAAAAATAACGAAAAATGTAAACAAACAGTCGAATCAGAACTGCCGCGGGGCTCTGTTTAAATGCTGCTGTCAGCGCTCACTAGCACGAGGTAATTGGAATATCTCAGCAGCCAGGGAAATACTGGAGAAATGCAGGAATGGCTTAATTCAGAAAAATCTGCTCTGCATAATCTCCTGCCCGAACTCCACATGGCCGAAGTCAGTCGACACACGAGCGGTGAAACCTTCCTGGAGGATAGGCTGTCCCGCCGCACCGGCGTGTTCGGCGGTTCAGTCTATACTAGCGAGCTGTTTTGTGCCAAGCAGTAAGCCGACAGGTGGCACATCCGGTGCAGTTGGTCCATGGTCCGTGGCGCTGATCAACCATCATACTAAAAACGCGAATCGAAGTGGAAATAGGGAAGGGGCCAGAAGCAAAAACAATAAAATATTGTGACAGCGAAACGTGAATTTATTAACCAATTTCAATACTTTAAACACTTCACGCGGAAACAGATAGAAGGGTATAACAAAAATCTAGTGAATATGGGTCCTTATGACCTTGCCGAATCGATAACGTAAAACAAACGACACTGCTCCATGGTCAGAGGACCGTGACACGAAATTCCATGATGGGAGGTGACAGGGCATGAGCGCCGAACAGAGCTACGCCCGGCGATATTCTGAGAAATGCATGGCATGACGCATAGTTACATTCCGTAACACAACGAACATCGACGTGTCACGTCACCCTGCCGCAGCCGGCGGGCAGGTCTCACCGTGAAATTGGCGACCTGCTTGACGCGGCAGTTGAGGGTGGCCGCGGTGCCCAACAGTACGGTGACATTGCCGGTGAAGTATTCGTCGTAGTAGGGGCCGGGGCCTGGCGTGCTGGCTGCAGGCCTCAGGGCCTGCTGGAAGTTGAGACCTGGCGGCAGATAGAGGACTGGTGAATTCAGCAGATCTGTCAAGCTGTCACACCCGTCACATCATCTGCATCAATCACATACGTCACAACAGTCACGTCAGAAAAAAAAACAGTTTTATACCCGTCACACCTGCAAACACTGTCGCATCTGTCACGTCACACTTAGCTCGGCGTTACATCTGTCTGCCTAGCAGCACTGCGCGGTCAACCACGCCATACTTATCAACAATGTGATCTGATGCCTATATCCCTTCGTCGGCTGAGCCATTGATGGTCGGTCGCTGCAGAGTTGGCAGACGCTGACGCTGCGGTCTGATGTGGTCAACGCCCAGCCACTGGTGAGTGTTTTCATATTCAGACGGTGTCTAAAAGCACTTGGCTGCATTATTTTTGTGTTTGGTGAGATTCGTGGCTTTCAGGGGAATGCCAATGATGTTGTTTTATGCGAAACATATTTAGGATTACAGGTTCGCAGTGATTCCAGTATAAGCCTCAAGACTGTTCTGCATATTCTTAGGGATTCTTGGCAAGTTCTTAGGAGCTGAGCAAGCACCACCAGTAGTTCAGCGAACGTGTTGGCCAGCCATTAACACACCATAAAAGTGTCAAAGGCCGGCCATAATTTGCCCGCGCGGTCTATCAAAGCCGCAATCATCGTCACGCGCCGCATATTCTGATAGGGACAGCTGGTATTTAACTCTGCGAAATTCTGTCATTTGCATTTCAACAACTTTGTTGACGAGAGTGACTGCTGAGCAGGGCGATCTGTCGATGTTTAATGCATGAAGTGCTGTCCTCCGAGATGCAGTCCGGAAGTAACCACCAGCGACAAACGAGCCCCAAAGTGATATAAATTATACAAAAATGAGCCCCTTGATGTTACTAATCCATTTATATTCGTGCTATATTGATGAGTAAATACGAGAGTGGTTGAACAATTAAAAGGTGTTGTGGAGTCATCTGGATAAGCTGTGCATCAGCATCATTAACTGTTAACTATCATCAAAACATGTGCGACAAGACAAGTGCAAGTACAATGGACTCTATAGTCTGGAATACAAGAATATCTATCTATCTATCTACAATGAATCTTGCCTGCTTGCCATTTGTGGCTATAATACCCCAAATACATGAGCCTGAGTTCTTGTAGAAATATTACTTTGCTGGAGGTATCGTTCCAAATGTAAGGAGCATCGGGCGTCAGATACACCATAGATAACATGAACAACCATGTTCTGGGTAGTTCATGTAAGTTATCTATGGACATAAGTATGCATTTTTATTGAACCATAGTATAATACGCGTTGATGTACGTAATATTCAGAAACTTAGGTTCAGTTTGATTATCCGATCAGTACGGCCTTTGTTCCATTCCGTGAGAAAACAGTTCCTCCAAATACAGCCACCACACCAACACACAGAAAGCCGTCGGCATCTGAAAACATTGGTCCCACCTCACGACAACTACAGCCTCCGGAAACTCTCTCGCCTCCCGGCCCGGGAGAATTCGGCCACTCAGCGTTCGCCTCTCATCTGATGGACATCTGTCTAAGCCAGCAGCTTTTGCCGACAGTCCCCCGGGCCCCCGGGGGTCCCGTGGGTCTCGTGGGCCCCGCGGCAGACGGGGCGACGAGGTAAACAGACAACCTCCGCCGGGCGACGCCGGATGCGTCCGTCTTCATATTTTCGCCGTCGATGGAGGCAGAAGCTGCTCGAAGGACGCAGCAAACAGAGGCGTTAAGGCGTCCATAAATCCTCTGGCTTAGGGTGGCGCAGGGCGGCCGCTGGAGACGGCCATCAGGGGACAAGGAAAGAAGCGGAACGGAACGCAGACAGACGGACGGACGGACGGACGGACGGACGGACGACGGACAGACGACGGACAGACGACGGACAGACGACGGACAGACGACGGACAGACGACGGACAGACGGACCGACGGACCGACGGACCGACGGACCGACGGACCGACGGACCGACGGACCGACGGACCAACGGACAGACGAGGGAGAGCAGGGGAACAAATGGGCAATGTGTTTTGTCTGTCTGTCCGCTTGCTCTCCCATTTGTTGATACGTGTGTCTGCTCGCCTGTCCGCTCGCTCGGATAAACATTGTACGGATGGGAGCGTTGTTTGCTGTGGGCGGTTGCGGCGGAAATATGGAAGAACACAAACACACAAGTTAGTAGCAAACCGAGTGGAAAAATGGTAGCGGATGGAGAATAGTGCACTACAAACTACGGTAGGTGGACAGCGCAAAGTCGAGGAAAAAGATGATCCTGAAATTTAGTTGACTATTAACATAATGGCATCGAAGTGTCAATGACTAATGATGATGTGTATGTATGCGTAATGATGAATGATGTGTATGCATAAACACAATACAATATTAAGCTAATTTTTGCGCGTGAGCTCATCACAATACCAGTATATACGGATGAGTTATGGGATTATGACTATGTAATACGATGACTAACACAAAAACTAGTACGATGATGAGAGAGGCTTGAGATGAGGCTTTCATCTTCCCGCAAAACCGTTTTTCTCTCTTTATCCCGTGTATAGTAACATGTCCATGTTAACCGACGCAGGGTATGCCATTGTAGAAGTGATGACAACAATCATCAAGTTGAGATTAATGAAAACAGCACACATATGACATACAGACGCATAAACCCACACGCAAGCAAAAATAAGCATTTTCACGGACACACACGCATGCACACACTATGTAAACGCAGACACCACTAATTTCAGCGTCAGTATGCATTTGTGTAAGACATAATCAAGGAGGTAAATAAACACGCAGATTGGTTTCACACATCAAAGGACACCGTCAGACTTCAGCCAACACCGTCTAAGCTACACACGATCCCCGTCTCGTGAGCGAGAAACATTCCCGCAGCTAAAGTGAGTGGCAGAAATGGTTTCGTAGTGGCGCATTTTCAGCGCACTAGCGAATTTTTAGCGTGTCGTCCTCCGACATTGCAGCGGTCGTCAGAGGTGGCTGGGTCTCATCTGGGATGATTCCGGCAACAGATAGGTCGAACAAATGGAGCCCATCAGACGCTGGGGCTGATGGGGCGCCCATGGGACAGCTACTGGATGGCTATATTACCGCGGTGGAGCGGAACCATCGGCGAGCAACCGGACCTTTCGACGGAATATGCCCGAGTGTCGCACATTGGAAAGGGAACGATAGTGGGAGGAAGGAGGGAGAGAGGGAGGGAGAGAGGGA
>JARFNZ010121484.1:0-12239 GCA_031763405.1 Balanus nubilus | reverse complement strand
GTTGTCTCCTTTCTTTGTCTCGCTTTTATTAAATATATAATTTAGTATGAGGCTAAGGTTTTTATTAATTATATTCTGGAATGCAACATCTTTATACTGATCCAGTGATTCACAAACATTGGCTAACCGGTGAGAATCGTTGTGCCTCCTATAGTCCTTGTGAGGTCAGCGCGCCCCCTGTCCAACCCCCCATCATCGATAACCCTCCTGTGATTAACCACAGCGCCCACCAGGCCCGGCTCACCCTTTCATGACGAAGTGGCGCAGTTTGACGAACATGTTCTTCGTCTTCTGTCTGTATGAAGTTCCTCTGCGGCCTCCTGTTCCGGTCTCTCTGTCTTCAGCGGGGTCTACTTGGAAGGCCCTCGTCAGAGGCTGGAAGGGCCCCAGGTTCACCATGGGTAGCAAGGACATCGCGGTGGAGAGTAGGTCCCCACCACCAGGCAGATCGCGAGTCGCCTTCACTGCAGAGTTCGAGGCGTTGCTGGAGAGGTTGTTGGAAAGGTTGCTGGACGAAGTGTCGTCCAGTGAGGGGGAATCTGCAAGGGAAAGCAGAGGGTCGGAGTCGCTTCGGTCTATGTTGGAGGGGGCGGTGATGTCGTCCAGCATGTCAATGCGTCTGCTGAAACGGTGATTGCTGTATGGGGCATCGGAAATGTCGAGGAGGCCATCTAGGAAATCGTGGTTGAAGAAGGCATCGACGGTGTCCGAACTGTGGGGCCTGTCCCGATTGTAGCCATCTGGTGTGAACGGACGCGGCTCAGGAGGCCGGAAGACCGGCTTTCGGGGCTGCAGATGCACAGGGTGGCCGGGGTCGCGCGGCGAGTGACGCATTGGGATGTCCATGCCGTCGAAGGAGTACATGTGGAAGTCATCCGAGGCAAGTGTGTCCTGGTCCAGCTCCGCGGCGGATCGCTTCGCTCGAAGGCTCGAACCCTGTGCTTCTGATGGTGATAATGAACTTGTGCCACTCACGGCTGCCTTCTTGACAACTTGGTGACTAGAACTTGAGGGGGTCTTGCCATCGCCCAGTTGCCTTGCTGTCCTAAAGCCCAATGCTTGTTGTTCCTGCTCTATCAACTTTTGCTTGCTCCTCTTTGCGTCGCTAAGTGACTTCAACAACAGCTGGCTCGCTCCTTCGAGTCCATTCCTTTGACGTTGCGGTACCTGCTTGTCTGCCTTCGCCTTCTGAGCCCACTCCGCGTCGTCATCTTGTCCATCTTCCTCACCATCACCGATCCAGACAGTGCCGTTCCACATCCTCTCAGCATCAGCTCCCAGTGAACACGCCTCTTGCAGCATCAGCCTCGCCAATGCCGCCCTATCAGGACCATCAACGGCTCTTCCCAGGCTGTTCGTTCCATTCGTCGTCAAGGCGTAGACGTACGCCACAAGTCCTGCTGCCGCCACGCCGGCCACGAAGACTCCAAGCACATTCGTGTTGTCGATGCAATGACATTTCTTCGGGTAGGACACAGCCGCGCCGTATTCGTAGTAGTTGTGAGGAGGCGTCTCGACGGATCCGTAGGAGACTGGTCGTGCGTGACCGCGACCTCCGCCGAACAAGTAGCTCTTCAGCCGCCAGAAGGGACGCAGGAGATTCTCGAAGAACCCAGGACGTTTCTTGTAGTGGGTGACTTGTACAGGTCTGGCATGGGTGACGTGTTGGGGGACGTAGGGTACGGGGATCGGCTTGGTATGAGGAGGCCCGTACTGAGAGGAATCATGAGGCTTGGAGTGCGAAGGAGTGTGGTAGTCATGTTTGTGAGAGTAGGACTGAGCTTCGTGATACTCCTCGACGTGGGAAGACTGCGGCTGGTGATACTCTGTCACGTGTGAAGGGTGCGGCTGGTGGTGTTTCTCATACACGTGCTCTTCAACGTGTGTCACGTGCGGCTCACCGTGCCCTCCGCCGAAGGACACGTGCACGGGCGCCGCGTGCTCGGACGTCACGTGCTCCTCCACGTGCTGCACGTGCACCTCGGGCGGCGGCGCCACGTAGGAGGCCTCCGCGTGATGCGGCCCGGTCACGGGGAAGATGATCTTGCCACCGCTGCGAGGCCTCTCCGCAGTCAGATGCTGCTCAGGACTGACATGCACGGGAGGAGTGTACCCCACGACCGGCTGATGCCCGCCGAAGCCGATGTGGACAGACAGTCCAGCGGGCCCAGGAGGTGCCACGATCGTCTCCACGTGCGGCGCCACGTGTGGGACGACGTGAGGAGCCACGTGCGGCGGCGCACCGGGCACCACGACTGTCCCCGCGTGGGGACCCACCGCTGGCGCGATGTGCACCGTGGCGGCGTGCGGATCACCGGGAGGAATCACCGCTGACTGGAAGCCACTTCTGACGTAGTTCTCGTGGAACAGTTGGCCCTGAGCCTGGTGCGAATGGTCCAAGAACGACCGCGTAGTTGTGCTGTCCGCGTAGGCGTCGCTAGATGAAAATGGGCCCCTCGGATGACCGAGGTAAATCCCGCCGCTACCACCGCGGGTTCCGGTAACATGACGAGCGTCTCCCAAGGAGTCGTGGCCATTCCTAAGATGTGGGGGCAAGGCGGAAGACTCAGAGATGGTTGGATGGATCTTGTGCCGTGATTCGCCGTCGCCGACAGGTTTGGGAGTGCCGTAAGAGCGTACGTCGTGAGGCACAGGATAGCTGGAGCCGACTCCAATCACACGCGTTCCTCCTTCGTGACGCACGGAATTCGAGTGCGTCTTACCGTCGAAGGCATGGAGACCTCCACTGACGCCTATGGCGATAGAAACGCCGCCGTTGCCATGTGTAACGACTCCGCCTTTGTTGTGGTAACCGTCACTGAAGTCGGGTTCGTTGTGGTCTTTGTCGTCATGGTAACCATCGCTGTCGCCGTTGCTATGGTAACCGCCTCGGCCTTCATCTTTAGGTGGCGGGGCTTCAATCACACCTTTTCGCACATCGTCGTAAAAAAGTGTACTTTCGGCATCCAATGTGTGAGCGGTCAGATCGTTGTTGAACCCACTAGAAAGACTCCGCACCTGATGCACCCTGGACCCCGCCTCGGTGCTTCCAGAATCTTCTGTTCCCTTCAGTTCGTCACCAGCGCCATCCGATGAACGCGTTACGTCAATCCTGGCGCGCAGCTGACGCAACTGCTGCGCCAACTGCGCCAGTTTGGCCGGGGGCAGTTGATCGCGCGACTCCCTGACGAGCTCCACAACACGACGAATCTCTGCCAGCTGCTCGGAGGACGGTAGATCCCTTCCTCCACGCGCAGACTGGGAGCTAGGCCTCCGCGTTGAAGGCTCCGCACTGGCCGCCGTCTCTGCGAGCAACGAAGTCAACGCGAAGAACACGAAAAGCACGCGCAACGCTTGCGGCGCCGGCAGCGCTCGTGGCGCCGAGCGGGAGGGTACCATGACCTGACTGTGACAGGGCCGCCGAGCGACTGACGGGTCGCCACTGAGACCGAAAGCGAGGGGACGCGCTCTGATAGCGGCACGCGCAGCCGAGCGCGATGTGCAGGGAGCGCAACCTACGGCGCGTTTTTGCCATGACACTCGCCGAAAGTGCGCGCCGCTCTCCGCGGCGGCGCTCTCTCCTCTGTCTCTGAATTGGCACCCGCACCTTGCGGATTTCGGCGAAGGGTTATACATGGCGGCAACGCTGTCTGCATGTTATCGCGAGAAGTACTATAGTGTTTTAATGTAGTGGCATTGAGCGGAATTCTAGAAAGATAGGTATCTCAAGAGTGGTATCAAAATAATCACCGAATAAGCGAACGATTCGGTGAACGAATACATAAAAGTGTTTCACTTGCAATCACCGTGTCAATCCGTTATGTGTAATTGGTAGTTTATAGTGAAAGTCAATAACTCGAACAATTCCGATATTGATAATTTACGCACATCACCCAAATGAAGGCAGAAAAACAACATTGAAACGCCGGCAGTGGTGTATTCATTTCGTACTGACACTGACAAGCGCATACCCCGCGACGCTAAGGCATGGCAATCTGTCAAATCGCTGTCACGGGAGCCACGGCAGCTCTGGAGATATGGGGATCATGCAACACTACACACAATGAAAACACTCGACTTTTGAATCACGCCATATCATATGTGCAAGAGGCATATTCTTGTATCTGCCTCTCTAAGACTTATCAAGGAAGAGAAAGAAAAGGCATGGCATGATAATGCGCCAGTTCCCTGCGAACCCAAAGGAAATGGCAAGAAGTGATAATGGATTTGAGCTCAGTTTCCAGAGGTACTCTCTCAACGAATAATTAACACACGAAACCCTCGATACTTTATGTTTTATGAGATAAGTGTCACCGTTCTGTTTGAATCGGCTGATATTTTATAGTTATATATGATTTGACAACTTTTCAATTGGATAAGATTTCAGACAAATGCTGTTACTTCATTTCAGCCACTCAAAACAGTGAATTTTGTTACAAAAAAGCAAACGCTCGCAAATCGCATTAATATATAACGCATGCAAGACCAGCGCTGGCAGAACATGTTCTATACAATCCACAAATTGCAAACTGTAAGCATCCATTAATGTAGAAACAAAGTGGTTACACACAAAACCAGACAATCTGAAGCCACTATCGCACACAGCCTGCAAATCTCCCAATCGGCGAAATTAAATGGCAACAGTCCACCAAATAGAGGGCGGAGGCGCGGGGCATTGGGATAAAAAACGAACCACTATTTACACCACCAACAGCCTGCACGTCTGCCGAAAAGAGAATCTGCCCTGCACGTTTTCGCACATACCTCAACAAAAAGCACAACCAACGTTACTCCTCACACCTAGTCACACGCACCACCCCACTTACCCCTTATCACCCACATCCTCCACACCACCCCTTCCACTCACATCCTCCACACCACCCCTTCCACTCACATCCTGTGCACGCGACCACTTCCAGTTACATCCTGTGCAATCCTCCCAGCATCATTTCCCTGGCCCGTCCCTGAGCAGACATCCTTCCCGCTCACTCCCTGCCCGTCCCCTGTCTCTGCAGGTACCTCTGTCTCACCAACAGCCGATTCATCTGCAGAGAATCCATCAGCCACTGTTCGGACACAGTCTCCACCCCGCGGCAGGGCCTCCCCACGGCGATGCTAGCGCCCCTGGCGGACGCCGTCACAACCCCGCCGGCCAGCCGCACCAACCCCGCCAGTACCGCGGGCGGGGGCCGCGTCTCCCCCGATATAAACACAGCTCCTACTGTGGCGAACAGGGCCAGGTCTGGTCTCACCGCGGCGGCGGCGACGCCCCCGGGGGCACCGAACGTCGTCTCCGTGAGGTCCGTCTGGTCCACCGCGGCGGCGGGAGCCAGCGACGGCGTGCCGCGCGCGCTCCTCCTCTCCACAGCCGCCGGCCACTCCTGGTTCTGTTCGTATTTCGCCTCGGGCAGCCAGCGGCCAGCCTCGAGGGACGCCAGGGCCCAGTCCGGCGGCAGCAGCCACGCGCCGACGGCCAGGCCACCGAGAATGGACACCGTGCGCCGCGACTGTCCGCTGATGACGTGGGTTGTCTCTGGTGTCACCTGTGGTACATAGAGAGGGTGACGTCACCTGTGGGTATATGTATAGTGACGTCACCGGATGGATCCGCGGGATGGGCCGCCGAACATTTCAGACATAACTTTGGGGAGCACTAGATTCCGATGATTGAGTGAGTTTGGATTAGCGAGATCAGACAGGGTACGGGAGCTGGCACAGAAATGGCGATTGGATGACGTTGAAACAGCATAATTGGGCCAAGAGGACTTCCCGCCAGGGTTGTGCTCGACTCGGAGTCGCTGAGTCAAATTTAACAGCTCTGACTCAAATGAGTTGAGTTAGTCAATACAATTTTGGAATTGAGAGAGCTGAGTCACATGGATTGCCGCTTGAGTCAGAGTTGAGTTACCTGGACGCTGCTCGAGTCAACGATGAGTCGACTCAAAATGAGATAATGTGGTGACTTGAAATAGCAGTTTTCGAGATTTAGCAGATTTAACATCGCGTCTATGGCGTTGCATGCAAATAATTGACTTCCAACATTTCTGACCGCATTCTCCCCTCGGCCAATAACGTTTGGTGTTGTCAATACAAAAGCAGTCGACTTGAAAACAATATCACCACCTTGAGAGGAGTTATGTCAGGGGTAAAAGTAAATGATTCAGAGTTGCGTCGAGTCAAAACCTTTGCCCAACCACTTGACTTGGAGTCCAATCAGAGTCCTTCGGAAATAGTAGCAGTCGAGTCAGTCGGAAAACGTGAGTCGAACACATACCCTGCTCCCCACAATCTTCAGCCAGCCTTCCCTCGTCTTCTTCCGTCATCACCTTCTCCCCTCTCGACTCCCCTCCCTCCTCCTTTTATCACCCTCCCTCCCTCCCTCCCTCTCCCTTTCTGCCATCACACATACCTCCTCCGTGACGAGGACGTCTCCCAGCTTGGTGATGACCGGCAGCAGCGTCTCCCGGTCCACCGACCGGAGATTCGTCAGCACCAGCCCCCCTCGCGGCGGAGGTGGCCGCGGCCTCGCCGCCTCGAAGTCCAGCGAGCTCCGGCGCGGCGCGGGAAGTCTTCTCACCGACCCACCGGCGCCACCAACAGCATCACCAACTCTACCGCCGCCGCCTCCGCCTCCGCCACCGCCTCCGCCGCCTCCGCTACCACCACGTGGAGCCGTCCTGGCCTTGCGACCGAGCGGCGGTCGCAGCGCGGGATGGACCACTGCCACCGGCCTGTGCCGCTGCTGTGTGGGCGCAGGCGTCACCGGCTGCAGCAGGGGTCCGCTGAGGAGACTCTGCGACTCCGGAGGAGTCATCAGACGGCGCCGCCGCCGGCGGTGGGCCGGAGGGGCCGACGCGGCGGCCGAGGGGTTGGAGTCAGACTCAGAGTCAGACTCAGAGAGGATATGGAGACTCCGCTTTGGCCTGGAAGCTGCTGGCGCAGTCCTTGGCTTTTGGTTGGAGTTCGAGTTGGTTGTGGCAGATGTCGATGGCTTTGATGCAGGATTTTCTGTGGATGTGGAGGGTTTAGATGCGGCAGCTTTTGATCCCTTCCGAGACGGAGCGTCTTTCCCGGTAGCGGATTGGTCGATGCTGTTTGAGTGGGAGGAGCTTGTCTTGTTGGCACGCCGCTGATTGGCCTCAAGGTTCGGGGATGCGGAGATCTGGGCCGCCAGCTGAAATCGAAACAAAATTCACATAATCAACGATTACCGAATGTTCGTAAAAGTTCACAGACATCTACAAACGACCCAGACGCGATACGGTTAGGTCAGATATGAAGCACCTTGGAGGCGCGGCAAAATACAGTCAATGAGAAAATGGGAAGCCCGAGTCCTGCGAAAGTGCAAGGCAAAACCCAAACGAATAGCTACAACAAATACTAGCGCTCTCTACAGGCATCAAACCAACACAAAACAAAACACGAGCGACAAACTACCACAAACACTAGGACAAGCACAGCTCGAAGTCGAACGTACAAATACGAACACGAACGGCAACCAAGCAGATACGAATACACAAACAACAAGAGCAGGTGGATCAGGGCAAACAGAGCTTACTGGTCGGGCGGGGAGAGGCGGCCTCCGAGGGCTCCACCTGCTGGCCGCCGGTAGGACGGACGAGTACCGACTGGGAGGAGGAGGAAGGACAGAGGATAGGAGACACATAATCAGCACAACC
The DNA here is from genome assembly GCA_031763405.1 of Balanus nubilus. Taxonomy (NCBI): domain Eukaryota; kingdom Metazoa; phylum Arthropoda; class Thecostraca; order Balanomorpha; family Balanidae; genus Balanus; species Balanus nubilus. The sequence continues at coordinate 4,560 of JARFNZ010121484.1, read as the reverse complement.
TGCAGCACACCTGTGACTGTGAGTACCAGCACCTGTGACCTGCAGCACAGAATCACCCACAACACACACACACACAATAGGGAAGGCAATTACGGGGGTATTGAGACTGAAATAATATAACTCCATTTTATTTCAAAACAAGTACAAAGAGGGAACATGTAACCCTGGATATCGACTAGGATGCGTGCTGAGACAATTTTCAAAATTGAAACTTTTCCTTCCCAAAACTTTTAGTTGGTGAGTTACAACGCCTAGAAACGTTATTATCATGCAACTGAAAGACGATGTTCCATAGAGCCTGTGTTAATCTGGAACTGACAATGATCAAATCTCGACATAGTCACTTGAATGTCGACATGGTCAGTTCAATGACATCAATATTTTGTAATGTAAAAACAAAAATTGATTGAGCTCTCGAAAAATAACGCCGAAAACGCTAATTTAATTGTTGAGTTCCATGATAAATTTATTCATGGACTCTTCCAATGTGAAAGTTCCGTTATAGACTCGACGCTTCGCGTCTCGTCCATGACGAACTTTCATCATTGGACTCGTCCATGAATATATATTATCATGCAACTGAAAGACCGTGTTCCGTAGCGACACGTGTTCATCTGGAATTGCATATGAACAAATCTCGTCATGGTCACTTCGATGTCGTCATGGTCAGTGCAATGACCTCAATATTCCTCAACGTTAAAATGAATGAAAGGTGAATGAACTCCAGAAAATAAACGCCGAAAAGGCAATTTAATTGTTGAGTTGCATGACAAATTTATTCATAGGCTCTTCCAATGTGAAAGTTTGTCATAGACTCGACGCTTCGCGTCTCTTCCGTGACAAACTTTCATCATTGGACTCGCCAGTGAATATATATTCATATTTGAGATAGTCGGCAGATCTGTCGGCACTCGGCATATCATCTACGTTATTATTAGGGGCTCTCCCGTCCCCGGATAGCCGTCAGCTGGCCAGACGGTCCTCCGGCGGCAAGGGGCCGGGACGGGACTGAGGACCTGTTCGGCAACACGACTCATTAGTCGGAAACGGGACAAATTCACCGGCATCCCCCCATATTCGCTCACTCTGCGCTTGTCAACACGATGAATCGGCGAATGAGCGAATTAGCCCCACGAGATTAGTCGGAAATCGAATGTCCAAACCAGTCATCGGGAGAGCGAATTTCTTCTGCGGAGTGAATTATTGGAAATGTGATTGTGGAAAAACTATGAAATAGTTAAAAATAATAATCTAAGCAGTTTTTTAAACTGGACAGTTGCATTACCAAGATTAATGAAGGTCGACGTGAAGTGGCGCGGCAGAATAAAAACATCGTGGAGCAAATTCGTTGGATTCGTTGGAGAGCGAATTAATCGTGTTGTCGAACCTCTTGCACTATGGCTTTAATCATCGGCGTACAAACACCCGGGTATTAGTGGCCGGCGAATCGATGCCGGCGCGTTTGACGTTTGACGCGCACGCCGCACACGACTCACGTTTAATGCGAGACTGGCACTGTAATGACGTCACACGTGATTTAGGTGCCGTTAAGATTTTTGCGACATCAAGCATGCTCCATTATGGCTATTGATCCACAATTCAACTTATTGCTATTTCTTTCGCAAAAATGAATACCAGAACCGAAATAAGGGCACTATTGTCTGTGATTTGAAATACTTTTCCAAAGGATGACTATTCCCTTTCATGTCACCAAAATGTGTGTTTCTCCCTCAAGGCGCTCTCGTCTTCACAGTTTACCGTCGACGTATCCAATAAATCTTTTCCTGCGTCGCTTCAACCCTATTGCCCCGTCTGGCGGGTCCAGGGCCCGGGCAAACGGACACCGGCCCTTAGGGTCCCAGCATGACCGCAGGGGGTTGGCTCCCACTTCCATTGGCCGTGTGTACAATCGTCTCTTACCTTGGCGGAATCGGTCTCTTACCTTGGCGGAATCGGTCTCTTACCTTGGCAGAATCGGTCTCTTACCTTGGCAGAATCGGTCTCTTCCCTTGGCAGAATCGGTCTCTTCTTACCTTGGCGGAGGGGGAAGCGGGGTGTCGGAGGGCTCCTCCAGTGGACCAGCCGCCGGCCGGCGACATGAACCTGCAATGAACACGCAAACGGCCGATAAACGCTGGGTTATCCAGAACATAGAAACACCGACTGATGAATACAGTGCGTGGATATACACCATTCGTTATCTGGAAAATCGAGGTACAGGAAGCCAATTGTTAGGGACTTTTGAATAATAACACCGGAGGAACGTCGCCACTAGATTTGCGTTTGACTCTACCAAAATACACGCATCTCGTGAATTAATATGCTGATATTAAAGGGTGGTTTCCCTCATCGAGTCGCCCGCCTCACCTGTTAAAGAGCCGCACGCTGAGGGGCAGATCATCCTCGGATGACCCCCGGTCGGCCGAGCCTGACCTTTGACCTTGCGGGGTCAACAGCTGCTGCACAGTGCCCCGCCGGCACCACCGCTTCGGGGAGGTCATCGCGGGGCGCTGCCCACGACAGAGGACAACGGTGACGTCACACACACGACAGAACAGAGGTGACCACAGGAGGGGCATGGGCCGTGTTCTTGTCCGTCCTCCAAACACAATCTGCGTGTGAAGCCTCAAGGTATTGAAGGTGCAAATGTCGTGGAAGCTTTTATCGAACAATATCTAATATTAAAAAAAAAAAAATATGGAAGTGTTATGAAATGAAAACTTTATTCATTTTATAATTAATATCTATTGAAAACAATAGCTTCAAATCATCCTACTACCGCCAACAAGTGATTTGTATGAACGAAACTGGCATTTTTAACCCCAACGCTTCCCACTCCCAGAGGGTGAGAGATGCCTTGGGGCTGAAAATGCCAGTCCTGTTTATATAAATCCCTTAGATTCGCGGTAGTTTGACGAATTTTAAAGCTATTTCCCTATGAAAATTCAAGTTCATATCAAATTTAGTTCCAGTCTTTCATTTCACAAAACTTTTACATTAAATACATATCTTTTAAGATAACGCTTAGTGTTAGCTTCCGTAAAATTTGCACCTTTAATAGCCTCAGGCTTCATACGCATATTGTATACGGAGAACGGACAAGAACACGGTCATGGAACACGGTGACACACACCACTTACGATAGCGTCACTTAATAACACACCAATGAAACTCCACATCTGCACCGACGAAAACAAATCATAAGGTTAAAAAGAAACAAGTTAACACATGCAGTTACACCATAACCGGGTAATCCTAACGCATCTCTCATGCGTTTACATGAACATCATCGCAATGCGCCACAACAATCACCCCATAAATCTACCCCTGGCCGTGTTGCGCAGTATGCCTGCTGCCAAAACGGTGCTCTGGGTAATGGCGTATAACTGCGCGCTGCTGCTTCGCAACCACGTGACGGTGCAACGGAGCTCACATGTGTCATAGTCATTGTGGCTTCACGGCGGCTCAACAGTAGCGACAAATGTCTGTCGTAACAAAAGTTTCCCTTGTTCTAACGCATGGCAACGGCCCGATCACACTACATTATATATTATATATTCAATGGACCTGTTGCAGAGGATATCTATCACTATATCCCACATGTGCGAACATAAGTTCGTACTAGGTCGTACGTTCTAGGACAAAGGCGGATCCATAGAGACATCCTTGGGGGGGGGGGGGTGAGGGATCTAGAAAAGTTTCACATAATTCTGAAAACACATCGGATTTCGCTCCCTAATACATTGTTAGTTAATGCAAAACAAACTTCCCTTAATATAAGTTGTTTCTTCTTCTTTTATATCTATACCGATTTCGGACGTTTTGGGAGGCCATGACCCCGTTTGCCCCCCCCCCTGGATTCGCCATTGTTGTAGGTAACCCATTAGAACCAAGTGTAATCAGAGCATAACGCAGAGGAGTAAAAATGACAAAAACGTACAGTAATTTATGAATGAACGGCCGCTCTGACTATGACCCCTTATCAGTGTACCCGCCCCACCTTGGCGGGCGACCTGGCAGCGGGCGGCTGCCTCCTCTGCTGTCGCCTCCTGCGTCGGAACCTCCGGTCGGCCGCAGCCAGCTCCTCCTCAAAGTCCCGCGGCTGCATCGAGCGCAACTTACGAAGCCGGGCCGGGAACAGGGGAGACTCGTACCTGGGGGATGGTGGGGCCAGTCACGGCGCGGGTCACGTCGCCGGTCACACGCAATACGTGGATGTTACAGTTTATACGGCCTTGATTTGTACGGGAGACGCAAGGTGAGCTCGCGGACAAAAAGTGGAGCTGTGGGGAGGTTACTTGCTACTGAACCGGGAAAGAAATTACGGAATAGAGGACAATAAATCACAGTATACTTTTACGAAGATGGGAGCGATATATATATATATATATATATATATGGGAGAGCATATACCTAAGGCATACATTTTTAACAGCTGCCGGAACACGCAGCGCACGTGTTGTTTGCAAAGACACTCAAAAGCCGTGTTTCCGCCCGGGATCGAACCGGGGACCTTCCGCGTGTTAGGCGGATGTGATAACCACTACACCACGGAAACAC
>JARFNZ010121451.1:0-10454 GCA_031763405.1 Balanus nubilus | reverse complement strand
CCCCCCCCCCCCCCCCCCCCCCCCACAATCGGGTACTTGCCGGGCTCTCCACGTAGGCCATCATCATCATCATCATCACCATTTATTTAACAAATGAACCTCGTCAATCAACTATCAATGAACTGTCAATCCATCAACTTGTTTTTGTTTTATTATTTAGCTACTTTGGTTCTGTCGCCCTATATCTCAGCTGTGTGGAGAGATACGGTTCATTTGTGGAGCGAGACCGAAACTTGATCCGCGCCACGCTAAGGTCTACAGCCGATGGGGGGGGGGGGGCTGTCCCTACCCCCGACGATCTCCGATGCTACTTATCAGATTTGAAGATAAAATCAAACGGTATTCGATAGCCCTGTACACGAACGTTCAGAATAACATGAAAAATTAGATCTCAAGATCACTGGTGACGTCAAGTCAGGTCAAAGACCAATGTTTGTGCGTTCTCGCCGTGACGTGGGAGTGCCGAGCGAAATAACGATACTGAACGCGTAAGAAGCTACTAAATCAGCATGAATCTTGTTCCTGACATTGCCAAGTACCATTCTAAGACTTTGGTAGTCATGGGTCAGGTAAAGGTCATTCGAGGTCACGAGGTCGAAAAGGTCAAACTGTCCATATTGGTGGTGGGGCGGTATAATACATGTTTTGGGGTGTTTTTCATTAACGCCAAAATGTCCCCCAAAACATTGTTTTGCCTTTGGAAAAGGAAAAAAACACGGAAAATCATCGCAATTCATACAAATGTCATAAAATTGTCAATTTTTTTGCTTTGAAATGTCATTACTCAATCCTTTTTGGAAGATATTTGCTTCAAACTTTGTACACATATTTATAGAGCTGGTTTGTTTATGTAATCATTTTTGTAATTGTGAATAATAGCAAAATATGGACAAAATTTAAAACTTACAGTATAATTTTTCCTTATTTCCAAATTTTCAAGAAATCAAAGATCAGAGATAGCAGGTTGTCTATTTTGAGTCTATTCTATTTTGTTTGAATATTTTGAGTCTTTTGTCTATTTTGAGTCTTTTGATGACACAATTTACTTCATCTTAAAACTGTGCGACTGACAGCGGTTTCCGCAAACCCCAATTTTTGGACCAAGATGGGAAAACATGACGTCACTCCGCCGACCTCTCACATTTTCGGCCGACCTATCATGAGCTCATCATTTTTCTTTGGCCAGTACGTACGGCATTGGTGTCGGAAAGGATACGAGGAAAAGGGGAGGGACGTTTTGGTAATCGGCGGGCGCGGGTAAGGGCACACCTGAAGTGAGTTGGTGGGCAGTCCGAGCCACTTGATCTCCTTCTTCTCCTTGCTGATGATGTTCATGGCCATGAGGACGTTGAGCGCATCGTAGACCCGGCGCCGGATGTTCTTCTGGTCGCACTGCTGGTCGGACGGCGAGTCGCACCGGCCACTCTCCGTGAACTCGGACACCAGCTCGTCCGCCACCTGTCGGCAGCGACACACACTTACAGTGCCGGACACAGCCGTAGGCCACCAACAAGCGTCCATGGGGCAGACAGAGCAGGTACAGCACTCATTATGCCCGGTTCTCACCGGTCAAAGCAAGAACGCTAACGTAACAAAACAAACATAGTCAAAACGCCACCAAACGTAGCTAAAATGTGACCAAACCATATCCGTTTCGATGAAAAGAAAGCTGAACACTGACATAATTTTCCTCAAAACGATTCTTGGAGAAGTTTGGTGACGTTTTGGAGACGTTTGGTGACGTTTATACTTGTACTTGGGTCGGTGAGAACCGGGCATCAACCAATTACGTGCATTGGGCAAGGCTCGTTACATTCGCTCCCAAGGGGCAATGACGCAGGGGGGTAATAAGCGGTCAAACTCGACTCATTTTAATCCCATCCCGGCTGGAGCCCACAGCAGCAGTTGCACCCCCTCCCAGCCCGGCCCGGTGCACGGGACCTACCTCGTTGTAGGTGGTGGAGCCCTTGGTGCGCACCTTCTCGCACACCTTCATCGAGAAGTGTCGCAGTCCCTTGCTGGTCTTCTCATTACGTCTCCGCTTCCTGACATGCGGCGGGCAGAGGACGGGTCACAGTGTCATACGCGCTCTGACCAGTACGCTAAAACATCACGCGCGCAGAGAAGCAAGGCCGGCCCGTGGACGGACCGGACGCCAGCCGTATCGTGTGGGACAGGTTACCACTCAGTACTCGCCACATCCCCGCGGCAGAGGGAGCCCTCAGCCGGCACGAGGGAGCTCTCAGATGGCCCGATGGAGCTCTCAACGGGCCCCGAGGGACCCTCAGTCGGCTCGAGGGAGCCCTCAGTCGGCCCGAGGAGCCCTCAGTTGGCCTCAGGGGTTACTCCGGTGGCCAGCAATCGCCCGCGGTACCTCACTCGGCCAGAGGGGCCCTTATTCAGTTTAAGGGGACCCCCCTCCCCCCCGGTCGGCCTGAATGGCTCCGTGCCGGACCAAGGGCTCATCTGGCCCGTGGGGCCTGAAGTGGCCTCACAGGGCACTTATCTGGTGTTAGGGAGGCCTTTAATCGGCCCAAGGGGCCTTCAGTCGGCCTGAGGGGCCCTCAGTCGCCCTGAGGGCCCCTGGGTCACCTCGAGGGCCCCTGGGTCACCTCGAGGGCCCCTGGGTCACCTCGAGGGGCCTTCAGTCACCTCGAGGGGTCTTCAGTCACCTCGAGGGGTCTTCAGTCACCTCGAGGGGCCTTCCTTGAGTCACCTTGAGTCACCTTTTCAGTCACCTTGAGGGGCCTTCAGTCAGTCTGAGGGTTCTCTGTCAGCATGAGTGGCCTTTATCAGGTCGCATGTTTTGGGTCCAAGACTTAAAATCATTGGGTGGCAAGTGATTAACATAAAAGGTATCGCAAAGCCTATACAAATACCTGTAAGTGTACCCTCTGGAGCCCAGGAAGCTCTGACTTAACCATCCCATTTCCAAAAATTGGCAAGTCAAATAAATCTACAAATGGGTCGTATTAACACTATAAGTGATCCACAGTGACAATGCATATGTGATCTATCAATAACGAACTATCCTTTTTTGTACTGGGGCATTAATGGGTTAACCCAGCCGGTGCATAGTGCTCGACATAACGTATGCATTCAGCCGAATCTACTAAGCTGTCTAAGCATGACAGACTCGGACTGACTCAGAGTCTGGCTCGGAATGGCTCTGACTCGGACTAGCTCTGACTCAGACTGACTCTCTATCGGACCGACTCTAGTTCGAACTGACTGACTCTGACTTGGACTGACTCGTGACTCTGGCTTGATCTGACTCTGACTCTGACTGACTCTGAATCGGACCGGCTCTGACTCGGACTGACTCTGGCTCGGACTGACTCTGGCTCGGACTGACTCTGGCTCGGACCGACTCTAGTTCGAACTGACTGACCCTGACTCGGACTGACTCGTGACTCTGGCTCGATCTGACTCTGGCTCGGACTGACTGACTCTGACTCTGACTCTAGCTCAGACTCACCCCTCCACCCAGACGTCTGTCTCGGTGCCCTGCCTCTTCCTGGAGCCGCTGTGGTCCAGGATCGGCGAGATGAAGGCGGCCCGGGCGGCCGCACTGGAGGCCGGTCGCGCGGCCGGCGGCGGCGGCGGCGTGCCCGCCTCGGACCGTACCAGCACCGGTGTCGGCAGCTGCAGCGGCTGCTGCTGTGAGACGACCAGCTCGCCGGCGCCCGGCGGTCCCGACGGCAGCACACGCCGCTTGGGCGTGGTGTTCCGGCGAGCGGCCAGCACGGTGCGCCGCTGACCACAGACAGAGCCGCTGTCAGAGCCCGCCCGCGGGCACAGCGCCACACCAAACACGACGGCACGCACTGGACACGTTAACACTCAGCAGACGGCAATAAAACAAATATGCGCTTAGTTGACAGATTATTTACTCATTATGTTGACCGAGTAAGCGGAATTCGTTTCTATGTAGATTCCATTTTCTTTTCTTTTCATTTTCATGCCCGACAAGTTTGGCGCAGTTATCGAATGTAAACAAGCCCTACTTGAGGATGACAGTTCAGTTTCCACTGCACACTGTGATTCTAAGAAGCACGCCAATGAGGGAATCAGAGCCAATGATGGAAATTAAAGACAATCACTAAGGAGTTGAAAAGCCAACAACGCGATCTCTAGAGTGCGCACTGATACACAGACAGACATACAAAACAATTGAGTAACTGCCAATCAAACAGCTGAGCCATCAAACACGCTCACCAGAGGAGAGCCGGCCTGCTGCAGCTGCTGTGCCCGCTGTGGGGAGATGGTGAGAATCTGGGCACCTGGAACGGAGGACGGAGTATGCGTCAGCCGGGCGGGCAGCGCCGGGGGGAGAGCTGCAGGCCGTACAGGCCTCCACATATCGCCGGCACCGAATGGCACAGCTCTTTAAAAAGTGGCACGTTCAAGAACATAATTAAATTCATCTGTTCTATCATAGATCTGCGTCATTTAAATGACGGCGACCAGTGGCAAGATGCGTTACAGTGCATTAGCTCTCGCGGGACAAGATATCGGGTAACGGTACAAAGAGCATCGAGGCACCATGGAGAGTCGGAGACAGCCTGGCAGTACCAACGAATCCCAGCTGTGGTGCCGGAGGCCACACAGCGCCACTGAATGCCGGTCCCGGCACCGACTCACCGGGGCCCAGTACGGAGCGCGACGCGCGGGCTATAACGGTCGCCTGCAACACAGAACACACCACTGTCAGGCCACCGCGGCACCTCGGAATACCAAATCGAACGCCATCAGCTCACAGAAACAGCCAACAGGTATCGACAAAAACGGTCACACACTAAGATGGCGGAAAGAGAAAATAAAATTATTGGACATTGGTGGATGAACGACTTAAATTAAATTCCGCTGGTCAACTCGGAGGCGATAAAAAGCGGTCACGACAGCAAACCTAGACAGCAATCATCAATCGAATTTCCATGAACATCGGTCGCCGCCGACTCGGCAGCGCTGAGCCATGGTGGCGGGTGCCGGGGTGGTCAGCCGGCCGGGTACCTGGCCGGACGGTTGGAGCTGAACCCGGCGCACCACGTGTGCCGCCTGACTGGCCGGCGTGGCCGTCTTGATGATGGCTCGCATCACGCCAGGGACGGACCCGGCCGCCGTCTGGACGGCCGCCGGCTCCGCACTGACACCGGCAGCCGCTGTAGTCGCCGGCTTGGTCGGCGTCGCCTGTAGCACGCGGATCATCTGCGAGACGCCTGTAATACGGACATTATACCAATGATCAGACGCCTGTAATACGGACATTATACCAATGATCAGACGCCTGAAATACGGACATTGTACTTATGATCATATGTTCACTGTATGGACATAACAATGAACAGACCTTCAAGGCATTGGTTCAGGCAAGGCGCATTCAACTTCAATCAGTAACTTAACAAAATAAGCACCACAAAGTGTCTCCACATGCCTTCAAACACGACATACATGAAATTAAAATGACCTGGCTGAGAGCCGGTTGCCCAGGAGCCCGCTGTAGTCCCTGGTTACCATTTTGGTCCTGAATCCAGAGTGTGCCGAACTGCTGACCGGATGCTGCCGCGGCGGGGCCGGGGGCCGAACCGCCGCCGCTGCCGCTGCCTCCAGCGCCTCCAGCAGACATTATGAGCAGTGTCCACAGACAGACAGACTCACTCGCACGACATGCTCACTTCAGGGACATCACGACCTGTGAACCGAGGTGACAGTTGGGGCGTTAGGTACGATGTTTTATCGGCAATCGAAGGCAGATTCCCATCATAAGATCTGCAAGATCTTATGGCCATAGTAGTCAAAGTTGAAGATTAATATCTGCAATAGAAACCTGGCCAGCCAGACAATGTTGTTGCTTCCTGTTTCAGAAACATGGCAAATTAGGTGCATTAGCAGATTTTTTAATGGTAAAGGGGCAGAGTTTCCAATCCAGGGCCCAATCCTACCAATGCTACCAAATGCCATAAATACGCCAAGTACGGCCCCTCAGGCACATTGGTTTTCCTCTAGCAAACTGTGGCGGCTGCCGAGGGTCACAACCTACCGGCGGCGAGCCTGCGCGGCTTGGCTTTGCCTGCGTGGGTGCAGCGTGTGGGTCGCGGGCGTCGGCGAATTTAAGTCGGCTTCCCCTCTCCCAGTGCATGCCATATATGGACAGGACTGCCATACTACAGCATATGGTAGCACTGGAAACTTGGTAAGATTGGGCCCTGGTTCTGTATCCAGTATCCATGACCCTACCAATCAGCATTTGTGACATTGGTCTGAACTAGCCTTCAAAGATCGGCTGACTTCAGGTATCAGTAGGATAAACAACCAGGCAGTCATCAGAACTAGGAAGCTCCAGTGAGTTTAAAATATTGTTTTCTTTTTTATGTGTTTCTTGTTTTTTTATTATAAGTAAAAAGTAGATATACTATTTTGGCTATTGTCCATCAAAAAACACCTAAATTAGAGGGAATCATCTGTTTTTTGGGGGGTCAGACTTCATATTACTACCTAGCAATTTTTGTTTTTTGCTACAGTTGTTGAAGCACACCTTATAAGTGTTTTCTACCAAAAACTAACTGCTACTAGTAAAAAAAAAATGGTTGCAAACATATATAAACAAATCCCCTGAAAGTGAATGATATAACTCCGCTGATCCTGTACCTACAGCTTGCAAGTTGTAACAACATCTTATTTGCCTTATTTGAATATTTTAGCCTTTAGATTAAGACTTTTTGTGTTTTTTGAATTTTTTAACTCCTTGGAAAGGGGAATACAAATTTAATTATATCAAATATAATTAATACCAATGTTTAATTCAGTTCATCCAACTGGATCATGCTCTGGAGGCAGGAGTAGCCCAGAATATAGAAGAGTACAAATACAAAATGCATACCAGCAAACAGCAACTTTGCCAACCATGGATATATGTGACCTGTCTTGGGGAACCATTACCTGTGAGGTGCTCTGCGGGATGTGCATGTGCTCAGCTGGGGCTGCATGTGTGCACATGCGGATGCTTGCTCAGGTGTTGCCTGTCTACATGTGCATACCTGCTTGTTGTGTGCTGTTTGAACCCCAACTGCTCACCTCAGTGGCATGTATTGATGCTTGGCTTCATCTCCCCACAGGAACAAGTTGCCATGTGAATACAATTACACACATCACTTCATCATGCTGTGTGAAGTACCCAAAATGGTGTGGTCGGCAAGACATGAACCTATGCTCCCAAAGTGAAATACCCAACAATATCAAATTCAGACAAAGGGCCTGAAGCCTAAAGCACACAAAAGTTAACCTCAAATATTTGCTCTACCCTTGCCTGGAATCTCTATGTTTGTACCTTTGGCAGCAGATCTTTGATTCTCACTTTTCTGCAATAAATTTACTGATAATGTGTGGTATTTCATCACCTTAACATTCTGTTTCTCACTTTTCCCTACCCTAAAACCCTGGTTTCCCATATGTACTTGTAGAATTATGGGTATGGTAATAGTCAGTATACACACCAATGACATTACAACATGGTTGGCAAAGTGCTGTTTGCTGGTATGCATTTTGTAGTTGTACTCTTTTTGTATTTTGGGCTTTAGGTCTCCAGAGCATGATCCAGTTGGATGAATGGAATCAAACACTATTGTTTATCATATTGGATTCAATTATTTTTATATTCCCCCTTCAAGAGTAGAAAAATTCAAGAGTACAAAAAAAGTAAAAAATGCATACCAGGAAACAGCAACTTTGCCAACCATGCATTACAAGAATGTAGGGTAAAACTGAATAGTTGCACACATAAACGTGACTTCAACTTTGACAAATTGATGGTAATACTGGTTGGGCAAAAGTAATGCAACAGGTGTGGTGCAAACAATAAATACTCAAATACATAAATTTTGTGAATCAGTGTTTTTTGCTGGAATTGGGCATCTCAGGTCCAGAATATATCAATCCATATAGTACCTAATGTTTGTGTCAATAGGTAATAAATTGAAGTATCACTTTTCGTGAAGAGGGTGTCTACTGCATCACTCAAATTGCTATTAATGAAATATAAAAATAAAGCTTTACTTATTTAAACTTGCTTCAACTCTGCCTGAGGGGCACTGTTATTGCACTGGGACATCAATATAAAGAAATGCACACTGGCAAAGGCCAAACTTCCCAGCCATTCCGTTAACGTTACCTTTATAGGTAAGATCCTGTACCTTTGCACCTCAAGGTCCTTCACAATCCTGCAATTGTATTCAAATATCCGTGCTGGACATAATAGCACTTATAACACTTTATCCTACACATTTACGTTGCGCAGATCCCAATATCCCAAATCAACAATTGAATTTCTTGCGGAAAACCTCTCTTCGACGTTAATGACGCACTAAATGCAAGACGGGCAAGGATGCGTTCGGCAACAGGGGCATTCCACGACATTTCGACAATTTTGATTTCAAATTTACACCCTCATCTCTCACCTTTTCTTCAAAGTTGGTCTATAGGGTTGACTGGGGTCTTGAATTAATCTGTAACAATATTAGCTCCATCTGACCTCAGGTTCTCGAGTTATAGCGAGTGATGTTCCATAAGGCACCGACTCCATCTTAATCGCTCAGCATCGGTCAAAGCAACAAAAATAGTTACTCTGACCTCCATGCCCGACCATCATTGACGCCATTGCTCATTCAAAGCACCAATGCCTGCTCGTTGACCTGTCGTATCCTGTCAATGTTCACTAGTCGCCGACGTCTCCATTCTACCCACGCCATCATTATGTGTCTGTGCACTGCTCACCACCGTCTTTGTCTCTCATCCGCCCGTCTCCTGTCACAGAACACAGCCTGTCAGCCCGCGTCTCCGTCCGTCGCGTCACCGTCCGTCGCGTCGGACGTGTCTCCGGATCGAACGTGTCCGTCCGGCGGGCGTCGCTAAAAGCCCGCATGCATCATTCACCGGTGGGCAGGCGGCGGTTCCCAGCCCTGCGCCCCTCCCTCCCCGTGGCCGGCGGCCGGGCGACATTCACACGGCCCGGTGAAACGGGCAGCGATGGCGAGCCGCCTTTCAGCGGGAGGTGCCGTACAATGTGCGCGTATAAATCAGAGGAGAGCAGAGCGCTTTGTGTGAGTGCTGTCGCTGCGGTGTGACTCTGTTAGCGGAGCGTGGACGGTGGTGGTTTGTGGGGTTTGAAGGTTGTCGGGTTGATGTGGTTAAGCGACCCGTCGGCTGCAGCCGTGCTACATGTAGTAGTTGTGTCCTATTGCTTCATAAGTTGCTTGCACACCTATAGTTGTGCGAGCGTCCGACTGACATTCGAGAGCCGTTACAATTACCCGAACATCCTTGTGTTCTGAACTTTTGAATACGTGTGAATCGACTAAAGGATATCGGATGACCTATGGCCGTTCCATTTCAAGATACATGTATCTTATGATACGAATTTTATTTTATTTGATCTTATGATCTTATTTGCAAATAGTCGTGGCAAGCCACGCACCGAAGCTAGCAAACGAATTCAGCAGTATCATACATGCTTCGAAAAACTGTACCTACGTGTTTGCAAAACGACACCCTTGCAAGTAAGGCACTTCTTGCCCCTGTGCCAAATACCAAGGTCTTGTGTATGCCCGTTGTATAAAGCCTCAGTAGCCATATCGATTTATCATCACGGCATCGCCCTATCGCATTACCCAACACCCTCACTACCGCTGAAAATGCGTGCCTAGCAACTGAAGCAACACACATCTTCTCTCGAGCGATCGCAGCGACAAAATAAAGTTCGTCTGTTGTTTTCCAGCGGAACAAATGAAGGGGAAGACTGAGCGCTTCCAATTTCGCTGCACCTGCTTGCATAACCTTTTTCTCTGCAGCTGTGTGCGCTCTCAGATTGCTCGCGTCTCTACAAAATTGATGCGATATTTTCTCCACAAGTTCAGACGGCTAGTCTTTTTTTCACCGAGGCACGCATTAAAGAAGAAAAAATCGCATACCCGTGCCCGGCAAGAATATCTACGCACTGTTATGTCCTGTGCATTTGCATGCATGCTGCTTTTAATGAAGACTGAAACACTATGTTGCAAATTTGTCTTCGTTGAAAGGCTAATGAGTGACGTCCTTTGCAGTGTTGAACACGGAAGCCGCATGTTTCACTTAGTAGTGCCGTCCGGTTCATGTGTTTTCCTGTGATGTTTCCACAACTTAAACTGCTTCCAGCAGTTAAATTAATATTTTGATTACATGCTTATGAGCTTTGTCTTTGAGCAAACTGAGTCCAGCAATGTTACAACCACGCATATTGCTGTTACTCGAGCACCCAATTGACACACAAAATTAGGAATGTCCTGTCTGGGGTTTCTGTGCAGTTTGCTGCCAACCATACTATACAAAAAACGCACATGCACACGAGCGCACACACACACACACACACACACACACACACACACACACACACACACACACACACACACACACACACACACACA
>JARFNZ010121439.1:0-20698 GCA_031763405.1 Balanus nubilus | reverse complement strand
CGAAGGCGGCGAAGGCGGCGAAGGCGGCGGCGGCGGAGGCGGAGGCGGAGGCGGAGGTGGAGGTAGCGGCGGCGGCGGCAGCAGCAGCAGCAGTGGGGACTGCGTGTCGTCGGGTGGCGGCTGCGCCAAGTTGCGAGGTAGCGGTAGCGTCTGCGTCAGTCACGGTCTGTGACCCTTTGACGTGACGCTGCGCCACAGTGACGCTCCGTGACGCTCCGTGACGCTCCGTAGGATTCGCGTTACGTCGTCAGCGCGTCTCAGACGTCCTCTCGGCACAGGCGGAGTCCATAATGCACCACGCCGGCAGAGCAATAAATTGCATGGACTCTTCCAGCGAATCCAGTTGTGCCATGCGATCAGTTCTGCCGAGTCCCTGACAGATGGGCTCAAGGGCTGCCCTGATCAAATCCGTTAGCTATTGCAAGAAAAATGCTGTAAAACAGCGGTTGTGAAGTGTCCATTGTGAAAGCAATGTTCCTACATTGATACGCTGCACAAGAAAATAGAAAGGAACGACAAAGAACTCGGAGTTCCGTACAGTGTGATGTACAAGCGAGAAACAGTCACACAAAAAAATACACACCTTTCTCTCAAGCCCTTTCCACCGAACCATCGGATTGCAGGCGTCAACAGAATGCATGAACAATGGAACTCGTGACAATAATAGGTACATACTCGGCGGGGATCAATTGTCTTCTCGAGTTCTATTTAATCCTATCATGACGTGTGGCTCACATTTGTGCTAAGGGACCGAAGTGATGTGTTCTTATTGCAAACCAAATAAGCTACCACGGGGAGCTTAAACCATTTTTACTAAACATCCAACCAACAAAATGGCAACTATAAACAGCAGAAGTTCCGAAGGAGGGCAAGTGAAGGGCAAACCAATTGAAGCATGAGCATAGCAGATAACAAATAGAGAGTGCAATTAAAAAACTCGTTCTGAATATGTTACTATACAAAAAGTAACATAAGCACATAGAAAATAAAATTGGTTGCAAATTCGCCATCGTGCTCATTTATCACTGCCCGTCGACCTTACTTGTTATTATTGTAATATATTGTAATATTGCACCGTATGCATTAAGATAATGGGGGGGGGGGGCTTGAGCAAAATACACATGAACTGCCCAAGCTGTTCTATGATTGCCAGACTCACAAATCTTTTACATTTTCCATTGAGCAGGGCCTCTGCCGTCTGTGCAACATTGTGGTATAGGTATTTGAGCCCATCCGTGTGCACTTGCAGCCACGATGGACATTTTCTTGATATCACCAAAATTCGCGACCTCATTGCGGCCAAGATTACATGACCAGGCAAGACCCTGCGGAAAAGGTGTTCTGGTTTATACCGGACATGAAAGTGTTACGGAGTGAGAGCGTTGTTATAACGGGCGCGAATGTTACGAAATGCACAGGAACAATGGAGTGATGACCACACACAAACATAGTAAGGCCCGATTCTCACCTAATGTAAACGTAGAGTAAACGTCAAAACATAAAGTTTGCAAAATTGAGCAGACCACAAACGGCCACAAAAACAAGCAGGCCACAAAAGGATATCGACACCAGGTTGAAGGGAAGGTAATAACATGCAATTTGTTTATAACAGTGCGATTAAAACAAGGTAGGACAATGGAGTGTTGATGTCTGCTTTACGTTGCGTGTAATTTTTGTTCAGTAAGAATCGAGCTTGAACAACCACGCATTGCCCGATATGTACATTAGGAAAATCGACACAAACTGGTTATTTTATATATTTGAGTGGCCTTTGCCCTATCTAAATTGAGTTTTGTGCATGGATCCTTTTTTACTTTAGTCCAAACCTTTTCACTGAACGGTTTTGCAATGTCAGCACCTGCGCAAAGCGGAGCTTGTTGCGCAGGTTCTGACCCCTACCGTCTGATCGGGAAATTCCGGGTAGCCGGCTGAATTTAGACCGAACGTTTTACGTGTCGCTTGCAGACAAAGCCGGACACCCTCACTGACTTCATCTGGCCTTGAGCGCGACCGCTGCCACCGACCGCAGACCATCCCAGTCAGGAGCAAACAGCAAGCGCCGAAGCGACCCGAACCCGGGCTCTCATTACCGGGTGGTCAAAGCCCATCGCTCTCCCTACTGAGCTACTGGGGCGGGCAAGATGGATAACTCCCCAACCATCGCGCTATATCGGCAATAATTAAACATTTGAAAGTAATTATGCACCGGGTGCCCGGATACTGAGAATTAGGAGAATTATAGTAAGTACATGTCACATTATGTGGAGTTAAAGGTTTGAAAAGTGAGCTTATAATAAGGACAATATCCACAACAGTTCGGTCGTTGGAACGGCCGACCTTTTGTGGAGGAAGTATATATTAATGGCCTATTAAAAAATATAGTGATTAATTAAAAGACACTGAAAATTGCTTTAGCCATTTTCATTTTATCCTTCATCCCTTCCGTCATGTGTCCCATTCGTTTCACTGTGGTTTCCTCCTCGTTGGGGAGAGCAGAGGGAGAAAACTATATATAACAATGTTGGCGACGTTAACTACCCAAGACTCCGCTTTCAACACAATCGAGATCAGGCGAACCGAGAAAAGGCAGGTGAAGAACGTGCGGAAAGTCCAATCCGATCGGAATTTCCCTCGCCCCAAATCACACCATCAGTTCTTCGCACCGCACCAACCTTCGTTGAGACGACAAATCGGCATTATCTTACCGTAGCACGTGCGGTACCTTTTGAGCTGTGAGGCATCTGGACGCAGCAGATGCCTGCTCTATGAGTGTTGTCCGCCGTACACCAACTGACGCCATGGAGTGGAAAACGTCATTCAGTAGAAAATAGATTCAGGTGGGCTACAGGTGCGCAGCCGGAAAAAAAGAACTGGCAATTTCCTGCAAATTGGCTTGCAGCATATCTCGTCACGCATTGTTGATGCTCCCGATTAAACCAAGCAGCAATATTTCGCCCTTGTGCCGTTCGACTGTTTTCTGTCTAACAAATTTCGCATCTATTAGCGGCAGCTTTGGAATTTCTCACATGGCAACGCCCAAGATGTCAACGATCATGACGCCCATTACTGCGCGAAATTCTGCTATCTTAACTTGACATCTCACGTCGACATCGAAAAATACTTCCTTAGCTTGGTAAATAAATGAGATCCATAAGTCTGCAGAAACTATTAGTCATTGTGTCAACAGAGTTTCCTTCGTGCTCGGCGTGCCAGAGATTGGAGGACGCGAGGGGCCTTCTGGGTACCGCAGCCATGCCCTTTATCCGGCTTCGTTGCTCACTCTGCCCTCTGCAGTCGCTACAAGTTTTTGTTCTTGGTACCGGCTCTAGGTAATTTTTACTTACTCAAAGGCTTGCACGAAAGCTTTGTTGTTGTTGTCGTCATTCTCAGCACATAATGCGAATAGACGTAAGCCTATTATGACACAACATTCATTGTTGAAGGTGCCGAAACATGTTATGGGTCTGATCCCGTGGCTCCACCAGCCTCCCCGACCGTCCTCGTCGCTCCCCCAAACTCCCCTGAGCCCCTGCGAAGCTCGCCTCTGCACCTCCTCCAAACTCCTCCGAAATGAAAAGTTTTTTTTAGGAGGCTGTTGGGAGCATTTGCGACGCCGTTCATTCATATGTGTTTTTCTTGTCCGTTTTAATAACTCAAATGTTATAAGGTCGATGTAATCAGCTAAAGTTAACGTTTATAAGCCTTCAATGAAAGCATAGGCATTGCACATCTGTTCACTTAAATGAAAGCTACAAGCGTTTAAATTTACCCGTCCGATACTTCCCAAATTTCCCAAAGTGTTTTTTTCGACAAGGGCTACAAACTGCTATCGTAGTTCAAACCCTCCATAATGCAGATTAACTATTTCCTTTAAAGGGGACTGTAATAGACACTCGAATCTGTGGCATTTCCATACCAACCATTTAGGCTGGCGTTTCCTGGAAGTAAGTAAAGCTTTTCGATCTGGAAATAAGCCACGAAAGGAATATCTCATTAGCAGACATATTATTTCCCCACGCTGCGTGCAAGTAGCTGGAGCATGCACATTCCGACACGAATTATACAGGCCAGATAACCACTGCCCTTCAGGCAACGGCTTCCGGACCTATAACCGAAAGGTGACCATTTCCATCCTACAGTGGCTATCATCGACGATCTAGACTCCTGACCACGGCCTTGATCACGGCCAGAGGCGCTGCCGTGCCCTATCCGGTAGGCGTCTTGCACCAACCGTAGGAGGGGGGGGGGGGGGCCCGGGGCGGCAAGGAGTGGCTTCCGGTCCGTCCCCCGTCGTGACCACACCGTGACCCCGACACTCGTGACCTCACACCGGATGTCACGCGTCACGTCACCAGAACGCATGACGTCACACAGGTGCTAGCAAAGGAAGCGACGAAGGAGGTGAGATGAGCCGAAATGGGAAGTTACGGACAACACAGGAGCGGAGACAGGACGAAACGGGGAGGGCATGCGTGAGATGGGACCCAACAAGATGGGACAGAACGGGGTGAAGTGGCAGCGATCACTGGCCGCCGCGGAAAGCTAGCAACAACCTTCTCAGTAAATAGGACATAAGAAACATCAAATTAAAGCATGAGTACCCTCGAAAATACGGATCTGTTACAAACAATGCATTTCATATGGACTTGGAAATGCACTGAAAAAAACACATGTAGAGTTCCCGTGGTCGAAACGGAGGTTTCTCGTGGGTTTTGGGGGGCGAAATCATGCAAGTGAAGTCAATACTTTCCATCAAATGTCATAGACATAATTTTAAAATTACTTTAGGAGTCTGTTTGGGGAATCAAATCATGGTTTCAAAGCTTGTAGGGGTCCATGGCCCAGTGGCCTCCTATGGATCTGACCCTGGGAGTTCTAAATTAAAATGAAGTTATGAATTTGCCCTGCGTTCGGTATCTATAAAATGTTGGATACTCATTTCAAGATAATGGAAAAGTTTCACGGTCCCCCTATACCCTATACCCCTATACACTGCATTGGAGCATTATCCAAGGGAGAATATTTTCCAGATACCGAACGCAAGCATGGACCTACCTACTCCACAAGAGTTTGGCAGTACGGAGCTTTCGATATCTATTTTATATATCTTCGTCAGCGATCGTCCGGATATCTCATTAGTTTTGAAAATGATTGAAGATTATCGGATGTTCGAGTTTATTGACTGCACACCAGTAGCATCGGAATTCGGAGGGTAACGTATAAGGCCAAGGGTAGGTACATCTGACATCACCGATCCGAATTAGTGTCACTCCTATGCATTTGGTAAGACTGCGATGACCGCGTTGTTCGTGCTCTCCGCAGACGGACAAGCAGAGAGATTGACGTCGGGTCGGTGGTTTAGCAGGCATTGCGTGGCGGTGTTAAAACGCTTTGCCTGATTCAGTAAGACCATTGCCAATTCAAGCCTCATTGTTGAGAGGCTTTCGGAGAATAGTCACGGGTATGCCTAAGTAGCATATTCGAAGAATGTATCCTTCCAATCCGGATCTTCTTTCACCAAGGTAGGCGTGCCAACGACAAAACGACAAATTGAACATGGGCATGACTTCTTCTAGAATCGGGTTCAGGTTTATGCGGTTCAATTAGGAGATGCCGAAGTGCTCAGCACCTTACAGCTCTCTGTCTGCACACGACACAGGAGCCAGTTACGATCCCCTCGTTGGAGGTCGGCGCACAGCGCGTGACCTGGCGTACTTATTTTACGCAGAAGGGGTCACGCTTTGCACGCGTCCGGGGTGACCGTGACGTGACACTGCCGGGGCAGGGCGTGACGACACGTGACCAGCCACGTGACGCCGTGGGCAGGGGACGGGATGGGGTCGTGTGAGGGAGAGAACAGGGGAGGCTAGTCTTTGAAGGACGGGCAGGGGAGGCTGGTCCTCTCGAGGACAAAGTGGAGGTTCTTTGTGAGGGATAAATCAGGGAGCCTGCGGCTGCCCCTCGGAGGGACAGAACAGGACAGTGTTTGAGGGACAGGATAGGAATTAGGGGACCGTATAACGGTCAGAAAAGGAGGTCCACTGCGTGAGGAAGAGAGACCCTCAGAAGGAAGAGGCAGGAGATCAAAACCCAGACAACTGCTTAAAAAATACATCAGTTTGGAGCAAATATTAATTAATGTTATCTTATACAAGCCATAACATCGTGACTGCGTGTTTACGGACGATCGTGGGGTTGCAGTCTCCAAGCACGTGTATCAGCTTTTTACATTGAATGACTATGCCAACCAGGTGACCTTTCCTGCAACAAGTTAACGACTTGGCGACACCGGTAGCCAGGATCGGAACAGCTTAATTTCGTTTAATTGAATGGGATTAGTGTCGCAGATTATGTCAAACTAGCAGGTGGAGAGGACGTGTTTTGTTTTTTTGAAGATTGATGTAATTAGCGATACGCGATAGGTGAAGTGGAAACACTGCATGCCATCATCGTACTTCTGTTCAGAGATCCATTAAAATGGACATAAACAAAACATGAGGTTGATGGAAGGGAGGCATTATAAAAGATAACAGAATGAGACTTATTTGAATATTAAGAGCTGAATGCGCCATAACCAAAACACCGATATCCTATCATTGATTATGCTAATACGTGTCATAACGAAACATGGGAATAAAACATGTGCCCAAGAATATTTGTGGTAATTTCAAAAAAGGTGCTTACCATCATTTGTTCATCAACACAATTAGCTGTAACCGTAAAGCCACATTGAACTACACACAATAGTAATGACACATAGTAACAATTCGTTACTTACTACATAGTTATTAGCAATCGATTGTCTTTGTGGACCACCAATGAGCCTTTAAATATACTCGAACATGCTAGATGTATTTTGCTTTCATCCAGTCAAGGGATATGAATTACGGTCATAATTTGCTCGGAACGAATGCTCGAAGGGAGTCACTTATAGGTAGATGTTTGATGTATGAATATGTTCATGCATATTGCATATATACACAATCGCCTAGCAAGCTTAGGAAAAAACATCGGAATGAATGTCATCAAATGTGACAACAAATTAAAGACTCTACATTATTCTGATACATGCTATCATATTACTTAAAAAAATAGCCAGCATTAGATAGAATTGAGATAAAAGGATGGAATGCGAAGGATCGGGATTGGGTCAGTGGAGATGCAAGCTAAATTACAGACAATGTTTGAAAACCAATAACTTTTACATAAATCTGGTACAGGCCTCATACCGGAAACGCTCGGCACTCTGCTGGCATCGTGGCACCTTGGCGGAAACGTGAGGGGTCACGCACGAAACAGGGATAGCTTGAGCAGTTACATTATCAGCCAAACCCTGTTAACAACTGATACAACTCTAATGGGTTATGTTGCAATGCGACATGCCTCTGGCGAGGGGTGATCGGGTTTATGGGTATATTGTCTTGGTGACCCCATGCTTCTGGTGATGTCGACCAACCGGATTCCTAGGTGACTGACATGGGTCATGAATAGAATAGGTCATGGGCCGATGACCCGCACAAGTTATGCCATGTATTGTAATGAATACACCGTCATCTAAGTATCTTCTACTCACCGTGATCATCCTTGCAGCAACTGTTGACTCTCCGGTCTCTCTGGCACTCTGGACTCTGGCTGTCCGACTGTCGGTCCGTCCGACTGTTCAACTGTCGGGCTACTTGGCTGAGTGCTCCTGGTCCTGTCCTGAGGTCCGAGAGACGGCGCGGAGCTCTCTCCGGTGTGACCTGTACGGGGCAGAGGCTGGGGCGAGACTGCCTGTTGACGCAACCCGGCGCACCAGCAGCGCTAGCCACCCGTCGGGCCGGGCCGGGCAGGGGCGGGCCGGGCTGGGCCGGGCCTGTGACGTCATCAGAGTCCCAGCTCCGCTCTGCCGCGGTCACCTGGCCGGTCACGGCGGTACTGGACACGCTGGGTGAGTATCGGGAACCCAAACAGTCAGCATTTTCCGAAATGCAGGTTAGGTGTTTCGGAGTGACGTGGAAGCGAGTTCGAAATGGCGTGAGACGCTGCAGTCTTCACAAACAGTACTTTCACGGATGATGTAGGTATATCTCTGATTAATGTTAACACCTTCACAGTTTCGAAACCAACTGATGACATACAGTTTGCTCGATTTTTTTTAGTCAGCGTGATGGTAAGTATTATTAAGAAAATATTGTGATACATTGAACCGTGTGCTCATTAAAAAATACACACACAAAAAATGTCGAAATTCAGCCACGACCATGGGTCTTGCCTTCTACAATACCAACTGCATTTAGTTACATTAAAAGACCGCATTACATTCGGCTATCTTCCTACTTCACACACCAATTTTAGTTGAGCTGTTAGTTTCCCTTCACTGACCTTTGATCGAACTTAAAACCGCACCGTTGATTGAGGTTCAACGGCGACAATAGTGTACCTAATTCACCGGAAACGCTTCCAAAACTCTGAGCAGTTTTGTCGCTGCGTATCGGTCGTTGCTGTTGTTTCCTTTGCCTTGTGCAATCTTTCCGCACCTACGCAGCATCATGGATGACTTTCCTCGTATTCTTTACACACAACAATAGGTATAAGAACGCCAGTGTACACCGCACGGGAAAACACGATCAGTGGGCATTTGCAGCATCGCATACGTATAACCGTGTAACGCGGCGAAAGCAGAACACTTCATGATACTAAGGCAGTAAGTAGTTCTCAGCATCAAGGATATAGTTATCCCTTTTGACGTTCTGGGTGACTCGTCCCCACTTCTCACCCCCCCCCCCCCCCCCCCTTGCGTCGGCCGCAGCCGTTGGATTTAAGCTATGCGGTACAGCATATCTTCAGGCGTTTACTACTAGTGCCATCTAGGGACAGAAATCTGTTGTAAGTTGATATGCTGCTGTAAGCCGTTTTTACGGTCTAAGGTAGTTATTCTCGGTGAAAATGGCAACCCATTTTGATGAGCAGAAGGACTCATGCTCCATACCATCCGACTGAAAGATAAGCATCACCGTGCTATATTTCGCCGCAAAAAAAGCTATTGCAAATCCCCGTCGGCTCGTGAACTTTACCTCAAAGGAGGTTAAGCATTATTTTGCACCTATTGGCATTGATCATCCTCGTGATTATGCGGTACCGCTGGTCTGTTTCAAAGAAATAACAAATGGTAAAGATGCATGTGAGTTGCCTACCACCATACACAATTGGCTGACATTTCTCACAGTATTATTCAAATCCCAATCACTATGGTCTATTTTCTAAAGGCGCACGGGCCGAGGTAGGTCTTTCGAATTTATCCGTACAAACAATGTTTAAGTCCCTATACAAAATCACAGTGAACTGCAATATATCAATTTGCAATTGAGAACATATAAGATATTCTTTGCTCGTGATTATGCGGTACCGCTGGTCTGTTTCAAAGAAATAACAAATGGTGAAGATGCATGTGAGTTGCCTACCACCATACACAATTGACTAACATTTCTCACAGTATTATTCAAATCCCAATCACTATGGTCTATTTTTTAAAGGTGCACGGGCCGAGGTAGGTTTTTCGAATTTGTCCGTACAAACAATGTTTAAGTCCCTATACAAAACCACAGTGAACTGCAATATTTCAATTTGCAATCGAGAACATATAAGATATTCTTTGCGTGGGGCACTTCAGACCACACCCCTTTTGAAATAAAGAGACTGTTGCAATCCCGCTTGCTAGCCCGCCTGAGGGATTTATTACCCTGATTGATGTAATGCATAATTACTCCTTGTTTTTTTTTTTGTCGACGTTTGCATGTATGAATGCATACGTTCATTACTATTTTTATTAGACTTCATGTTTTATGCCCCACATTTTTTAGTAACTTTATGTTCTTTCAAAACAATAACAAACATGTAACCATGGAAAATACTACTCAATTCCAACATGCATTTGTCATGTCATGAAAGCGATGCTTCAGGCGCCTGAACTCATGAAAATTAGACATCATCATACCTACGTAAAAACGTAATGTAAGCAAAGCTAGAAGATACAAATTACTCTACTTACTCTACTTCAACAGTGTGAAATTAGCTTTGCGAGCTCATTCAACTCAACCATGAAAGGGGGCATTATAGATACCGTTGAATCGGAGTATCTTTATATATATATATATATATCAAACAATTTAATTCGGTTTGACGAGTGTCCTGAGTCGTTATTTACCATATTTCTCAACTTATTGTCGCGAATAATTTATCAACTCCCTTTCTAATCACTTCTACAGGCGAGAACGAATTCGCTGGCCAGTTTGGACCGAGCATATCAACTCTTTTGGAATGTGGCGAATAAGAATTTGATAGACAATGCATTCCTTATATGTATTAGTTTCCGTGCTGTATTCATTTATTTCAGAATCAACATATGGCTGTTACCATATATTCCATCATTACGCTTAAATTTTTATCGACGAAGGCCCGGACGTGAGATAAGAGCTTCTCTGTCTGTCCGCTACGAACATACCATAGTTCAGAACTAACAGTTGGCGACATTGGTGCTGAAAGTTTGTCACTGTGCAGCGTTCCGGCAATATACTTCACGTTCCGCTGCTCGCTGCAGGGACGGAGGCTCATTTTTATCCGCTGCCTGCATTTTGCTCTACAGCGTTCGTATCCATTGTTGACATTTTGCTGAGTCACCATTGCTCATTAAATATCACTTGTTGTTGTTTCTGACGTGTCCGCTGTCTGGTCCTTTGGCGAGTTTAGTGGACCCATGATAATATCTGGGTTTGGACGGATTAATTCTTAAACAATGCGGTTGAATATGATATCGCGGGTGGTTGGGACATCACCTTTGAATGCATTTCTTTACCTACATGTTGGTCCTTCATCTGAGTGAAGAAATAAACATAACTAAAATTACACAAAACTTTTACATAAAATTAAATTATATTAATAAAAACTCGTGGCCAGGATGTGAATGTCAGCAATCGGAAAAAGCAACGCTGGCTGCCCCTCGCCCACGGTTGCAACGTCGTCGTTGCGAGACTGCAGGCGGTCCGTCGAGTTAGGGTGGTGCGAGGCTGGCGACTACCACACAGTCCGACACGCCCTGTTGGTCCCGACACCCGCCAGGACAGGTGACAAGTTATCCTGCTGCATTGGCTCAGACTTTGCCATGAACGGGGGCCGGCTGGACGGCTGGAGAGCTGAAGGACGTGTTGGTCTCATCATGTGGATGGCATTCATAGAACTGGAACGTATTTCAGCTTGGCCGTCGCATATTTTCCATCTTTAATTGTTCGGGGAGGAAATATGATGAGGCCAACTAGCTTGCTGAATTACCTTTTTCCTATAGCGTCTTTTGTCATGATGTAATGCGAAATTAGACGGCTCATCTCACAAGATTAACGATGATATTACAATTCAATGAATGAATGAGGTTATTCACCATACACAAAAGACTTGAAGCGATGCAGAATGAATATAACACTCAGATTAGCATTTTGATGTTCTGATTACCCTTAAATGAAGGCTTGACATACTGAATGACACAAAAGAGTTATGTTCCCTACTTCTTACCCTTCACAAATTAATAATTATCATGTATTCAAAATCTTCACTAAGTGAATAATTTACCTTGTCATCACCATATAGAGCATTGTCATGTGCGGCTCATTTCGAAGGTGTATTTATCATGAAATGTGAGACATGGCGACATCCTGGTCACCGCAATGGAATGCTGGTTTTGCCAAGAACTACGTGACGAGTCAAGTTTTTAGCGACATTTGAACTCTGTGGGACCTGTCACTGAATACGGTACGAATTGTACATACAGTGCAACGTTACGCTCCACAGCCACTGTGACTAAGTTTGACGATGAAATTCACAAGGCTGAGTGTTCTATACTTCTTATGTGTAAATGACAAGGTTATCTCACCATAACACAAATTATATGTACTTTTCGGAAGATCAATCCATATCCTATGCAGCTTTCTATGCATGGGTGGCATTGATTTGTCAGTTGGCACAGGAGCTATTGATTTCGTTGACATTTACTGCTGACATAAAGATACCATCTTTTCATATTTCCTTGATATTTTTCTATATTTTTTAGATTTAAATATTCCCATATTTCAGCGGAAATGTCGATGCGTTCAGGGAAATGAAAGAACAATGACGATGCATGCATCTTTTTACACGCTACTATGCACAGCCTACATTTTGCATTCAAGAAGGTGCTATCACGAGATAACGATTAATCAGTCAAAAGTGGCTCGCACAATGCATAATGGAACAGATACCGGAACTTACCGGAACCTGCAAACCGTGAAATAAGTGGCAGATCCGGGATTCTCCGAAGTCCAACTGCGCACTATTCACTCTTATCTCAGGTGAATCACCGCAGCATACAAAACATCCCTTGCCTTTGTGCAACGTAACGACACAGCGATTGCAAAGAGTAAGAGGCATCGCTAAAATGGCAACATTTGCAATCGGTACACAGATGTATTTCTAAACGATTCGCTAATAAGCTTGCAATTGCATTGCAAAACCAAAAGACCATTTTGAGTGAATCTCCTTTCACAACACTTCTTATTTACACTGTTGTTACGAATGTTGTGTTTTGACCAATCAGAAGCCTGGTGAGCAAAAAACATTATTTCAGAAACCAACATTTCAATAAATGTTTATCTATACATTATGTCGATACTGGAGACTATTACATTATTGCATAACATGACTAACGACTACATTAATTTAATGCCGCAGGCATGAGATCAGTGCATATTTATAAATCAGTCTGTCTCGAACTTATAGATCTGGTTGTGACCATTACGTGTCATCTAAAACCTTACCGTGTTTGTATCATTCAATCTGCTCGCCACACACTCGTGCGGTGTATATCGTTCTCAAATCTAAGTTCATCGGTAAATCCCGTACCAATGCGATTGCCGCCTTTCTAAAGGTCGTGAAACGGCTGCCGTAACGTTAATATCACTTACACTCAGACTGATCAATTTCTCAGACCGGCCGCCGTTTGTGCAATATTCTGACGGCGTTTGTCATGCTTACGCTGCCCCGTCTAGTAACAATCTCAACCGGAGCTGATCACAGATAAATTGCGCTCTTTCGGCACACTCCATATGCAGCAAAGATTTAAGGTAGCGAAATCATTCAAGCTATCTTGAAAGGCGATTAGTCGTAGTCACAGAGGAAATCTTCCGAGTCAAATAAAGTGATGTCACGACTACCAACAGAAGGGGATGGAAGATCGGCACTCAGGTGCTTGCATCAAGAAGTAACCGCTCACCAGTTGACACGACTCGGGCCACAAAAACAACAAAATTGTGCATGTCATGCCTACGGTGCATTATTTTGCAGCGATCTTATATCCGGATCTGAGATACCCTACGACATTTTAACACAACACCCGCCCGATAAAGGTGAAAACGTGGAAAGCCCCATGCTTTTTTGCAACATGATTGTTGTTTCAATTCATTATCAGAAAAAGTAGATGCCAAAGCATATAGTTGCATGTGCCTGCATATCACATTAATGCATGGTGATCCGTGATACTGGTTGGTGGTGATAATTGATGACGTTAGAATACCGTTCCAGACGCGTTACTTACTTGTTCCATTACGCTACTTAACATGGCATAAACGTGGCGCTAGGCTGTTAAAAGTTTTCCACCTCTTAAGAATACTTCTGCAGCTTGACATATGGTATGTGCATACTTGTTCACCCCATATAAGGACGGCGCTCAGGCCGAGTAAGAGGAAACAACTAAATTTAACGGCAGATGTGAACAATGCACATCGAACATGCTGGTATCACCCATGTTGTAGTCAACAATGCACATCGAACATGCTGGTAGTGGTAGCTGACACGGGGCTCATGAGGCCACGCATGTTTCTTTCGTCAAATGGTATTAATGTTAGTAGTACCAAATCGTGATGTGGACGTTTTCGTGACTTTTAGACCATAGCGGTCACCACGTTTGCTTTATTTTTCTCAAATGTATGCAATACATATGCAATGCATTCGCAATACACATGCGTAGTAATACGACACATTGCCATCTCATTTCCTTTGTTCAAAGCATATTATATCAATATAAAAATATCAATATATCTAAGCAATATATACCTACCCATCGCCAATAAATTTTCAATAAATATTTACTAAATATTTCAACTGTAACGCACATCATGACCGTCCTCATTTTCCCAAATCTGGTGTAAGATGGGAAATCTTCATCTTCGGAATTCCGTCGGAGTCGGGATCACTCGGGTCACACTTGCAGTGTTATCCACTGCTGCCATCGCAGCCACTGCAGTCTCCCGGCCCAGGGATTCCGGACGTGACGCAGTGTGACGTCACTAATGACGCGGTGACGACCGCCGACACCGGAGAAAGCTCCCCAGTGCGTCCGGTTTTTCCGCGTCTGATGGCCGCCGGGTAACTCCCTGTGATAACGGGATCGGTCGCATTGCGAGAAATCAGTCCGCACCCTGCCCTGGCCTGAGGCCACGGGGTCACGGGGTCATGCCCCGGGACCATGCCCCGCCCTCCAAATGGGTCGCCATCGCTGTGGGTTCCTCCGAGTTGATGAGATTTTCGTCACGTTTGTTCATTTGTCGCAGCGACTCGGTGGCGCTGTCGTGACATGGCTAGTGTTGTTTAGGCTAAAGACATTGCCCGCACGGGGCTCCTGGCGTCTGTACGTTTCTGGGTTTCTGGGAGGGCTGTCAGCTCAGGTGTCGGTGGGTCGCGGTGTGGGTGCTGCGGTCTACACCGACGACTTTTACGGGCGGCATTACCGACTTCCTTATGCGCACACATGTTTGCAGTGAGTAAGCATTTGCTGCGCAATACACCGATGTGGTAAGAGAATTAGCGACGTTCGCATCAAAGATAGCCATGTCTCGAGTCATTCCGCTTACGTAGTAGGGAAGCAGTGTTTCCACGTTGCACAAACTTGACGTTGTGTTGCACGAATTGAGATTATAGAGAAAGTTTCGCGAAATGCTTTCTCAGGGATAGATATACACTGCTCAATTGCAAAACCTTGATGAGCTCAGAACTAGATTGTCGTAACTGCAAATGCCTCCTGATAAAATAATATGAGTTTATGTCATGAAAATTGTTCAAGGACCGAAACGAAACTGCGTGATTAATTAATGACCCAGGAGCCAGGAATATCAATGTCATCCCGAATCCAGGACCTCCAGTTTTGTGTCAAGAAGACAAATCTGTTCGGGTCCCGACTTTGGAAATCCGTCCATTCAGCAGGTTCGGACTAAATTAAAAATGAATAATTGGTGCATACTAGTGATACAAAAAATGTTATAAAAGAAGAGCCCAGCACCGCCATCGCCACCGCACAAAATTTGGAAAGGCCCGGCATCAGGCCCGACCAAAGCATGGCAGCAC
Source organism: Balanus nubilus (assembly GCA_031763405.1). Taxonomy (NCBI): domain Eukaryota; kingdom Metazoa; phylum Arthropoda; class Thecostraca; order Balanomorpha; family Balanidae; genus Balanus; species Balanus nubilus. Next base: position 5,296 of record JARFNZ010121439.1, on the reverse strand, counting down.
CGCATCAAGCTCAGCAGCCTGTGCCTATCCATGTTTGAAAGTTGATGGACAGGTATAATTTTGGTCATAGCATTGGTATACTGATGTTTTGTTGCTTAGAAACTGTTTAGATTTCTATTTGTTAGCATATCTCAAACCTGAATGGTTTATTAATATTCATTTTCAATCATTTACCACTTTATTTATATAAAAAAAGTTATTACCTGCCCTGAACCCGGCACTAGCCCGACTAGGTCTGAGTACAGATCCAGCATAAAACCCGCCCGCCGCCATAGCATCCGGGGAGGATGCTATGGTCCTGAATCTCGGCCCGGCGCAGGTCCCGTGAGCCTGGATTTTGCATCACTAATGCATACATACAAGTAGCTGGATATTGTGAATCTTGGAATGTTTGACAATATGACATACTCTCCTGTCAATACAATCAGTCATTCTCGGATTTCGGTTTCACTACCAACGAGCATACACCATGCACACACACTCACACACAAACGCTAGCCGCCTGGCAAGTGTGACTGCAGTGCAGTGGCTGGTATTGCGCCACTTTCCAACCGCAGGAGCCTAGCAATACTCTAAGCCACAACCATGCGGTTGGCTCGACCCGCCTCGAACGCAAAATCTAACCATATATCTATTTTCGACACAACTTAATAAGTCGTTAATGCCCGCAGGTTTCATCAGTCCCCAGATGCTGTTCTGACACCTTTGCTGAGAAACCACTGAACCATACGAGCGGCTGAGAATAACTAAGAGCTTGTCAGTATGCTAATCGCAAGCCGTATTAGTGTGCTAATCGACATGTTTCTCCAAGCCGCTGAGTCGTGGTCAGGAGCGGCTCAGCAGTCAGCACATGGCCGCCGCAGTCGGGGAGAGCCCACCGGTCACCGTCGGCTACCCGGCCGGCTCCACGGTCTGCCGCTGCTGGGCGCCTCGCCTCCCCCGGAGCGGGAGGGGGAGGGTGCCGTGGCGGGGAGAGAGGGGTGCTGGGGAGGAGGGGGGGGGGGGGAGGGTGCCGGCGGCCAGGGTGTGTCCCACGCCATGGCTTACAATGACTGTGCACCTTCCGTCTGTAGCAGATGACCGACGCCCCAGTCTGTCCTTCCTGGGCGCACGCCGACTAGCCGTGCCGTGCCACGCCGTGCCGCCATGAGCTCCGCCCCGTGGAGATGTTCAGGTTCACGGACGGCCAAAGTGATTAATCAATTATATTTTTTGCCGCTTTGAGTGTGTGACGCTTTGAGCGTCGAGGATAATTATGATGGTTATCTTCTTACGGAGCGAGATAATAAGGGACTTTCAGAAATGACAGTCGAGCAGGGCTGCTATATTGATCGCGACTTGTGATGAATGATAACGTAAGAACGTAGTTAGGTGGGTGACGTTTGGTGACAAAAGAGTTGTATTGCGCGTGACGTCTCTATAAGTTCCATTTTAATTGAGGAGAACGATGACACGGAACTGGGCCATTTCAGCGAGTAAAAGATGAAGAGCTGAATGTTACGTAGCAAGAAGGGTACCTAACGCCTTGTAAGATGTTCATATGAACAATCGTATGCAAGGGGATTTTATAAACGTTATTTGATTTCAAGATTAATTCATGCATTTCTATGTTGAGTACGATTCGGTATTTTTATGGCGCACAAGATCCTGAAACAGGCGATACTAAATGAATACCGTGTAATTTTCTTAAAAATGCTTAATGAGCCGATTATGTGACAGAAAAGAAAATGCCATCAGTATTTCTGATTTCTGAATATCGATCTAACCAACTGTACATACAAAACCACCACGATGTAAATATATAGGCATGTTGAACATATTTAAAACATTTTTTGGCTTGCGTTTATTCCTGAGATGTTATTTAATGTAATTAATCAATCAGCACTACTATCACACCCTGTAAAGCAGCTCAACCTTTTGGACCCCCAAAGTAGCACGCGGAGGACATTGTCCCCTGCCCTCGCCAGACGCTCACTCGGGCCGACACTCGCCGTGACCTCTAAACCCCCCTGTAACACGTGCTCAGTCGTGATACCGCCACGTCTGGCAGAGCAGAGCGGTCACCGCGTGCCGCCGACTGACCTGGGGTCACGACCTGGGACCACACACGGCGGTGCCCCCCCCTCCCCCTGTGTCGGGCAGTGCCGGTGACCTGTGACGGTCACGGAGCGCTCAGTGGAGGGAGGAGGGCACGTGGCGAGGTCAGGCCGCGCCGTGCCGTCTCCCCCGGCTACACTAAACTGCTGCTGCTCTGACTGGGCACAGAAGCACTGGCGGATCCAGGGGGGGGGGCATTAGGGGCAAATACCCCCCGCAGCGCCTGAAATCGACCAAAATTTGCACATTTCCGGCTCTGGAAGGAAATCTATGCAAACTTTTATTAAGGAAAGTTTGTTTTAAAACGTATAGCAAGGCATAAGGAAGCGATATCCGATGAGTTTTTTTTAAATTCGCGAAACTTTTTTGAATGTATGCCCCCCGCAGTGCCAAAACCGACGTTCTGGATCCGCCAGTGCACCCTGGTATGAAGCTGGGCCACACGAGACAGCAGTCACATGTCTGGCACAGAGCTATTGACAGTTGACCCGTGACAGAAGTCACTAACACACTGACACTGACACATTACGCCAGCTGACCCCTGTGCAGGCCGGATGTGTTGGTAGTGACGGTAGCGGGGCATGCATACTCGACAAGTTGTTTATTGTTTGTTTGTCAGGTAGTTGATCAGATAATATTCCTAGCATCAACGGTCAAAAGGAAACACCGCAACCTGACGTTATTACCAAACTCGTAGGAAGTGGATGTCAAAGTTGGCGGTGTTAGATATGAAGAAAACAAATGTTTGAGGAGGTTGACATATAACATTGTTTTTGTAATCATCTTGGAATTCAGGCTGCCTAGGATATTATTATTTCTTTTGGTTCAGCAAATATCAGTCAAAGACCGCGCTTAACGTTTGAGGCAGAGTTACCGGAAAAGACGTCTGCATTTTACCTAAAGCCTGCTGCATTTGCTTCCTTCCCTGAGATACTTGTGCGGTCTGGCCCTGGGTGATTAAATGGTGTTTGATTTCAACCTGTCAGCTAATGCCAACTGACTTGTGGAATTAGTTAGCCAGAAATATCGCTGCATGCTAGAGAAATCTCTGGCTTCAGCGACCACATCTGGTTGTAATAATTCCCTTGATTGCTGCAGGCTCACAGTAATCTAGAGTAAGTATTGTAGGAAACTGGATAAGTGTTTGTCATTTTCGTAAGTTTAGCATAATGGATTTGTTTTATGTAGAAACCAAATAGCACCGATACTAACTTAGATGTGCCCTTTATTTATGTGTGTTATTGACAGTATTTTAATCAAGGAAGTTTTTAATGAGTGTGGCTCCTCTTGCTGTAATGACCAGCGAGCGACCCATAATTTTAGTCTTTTCAGCACATCCTTGTGCCAAACGGGCCACAGCTTCTGGGAGCTTTCAGAACGCCACTTAAAGTGCTTAACTGATTCTTTTTGAACGATAGATTGCGACTCTATATTATCTTGAGACGTTACGATATTGACATTGAGGGTTTTTAAATACGTAGTGATATGCAGTGGAGGCATGCTACATTAAACTCGCTGACGTAAACAAAGAAGTGGTTTTATATACTTTGATTAACCCGCGCCCCGCTGGGTCTATATTCGAAGTACCACTTTAACTTGTTTTGCTTAGATGTCATCAGGCTGCTTAAATTGCTTAAGTACACCCCGCTGTGGGATAAACTTTTCACGTATCTCTCTCATGAACCAATCTTAAATAAGGTCCCATGGCAGATCAGAGGCCAAAATCGAGACGTTAGTGTTTATGAAACCCACGTTTCATATAAAGACTTAAGTTGGCATCATGATCCTCCACAGTGTGCTCTCAAAGGCGCTCACAGTGCACTGCACACCCTGCATGGGCTAAAGTAATGTGTTTAGCTAAGGTCAAAGGCAAGTTCAGGGCACAAAATGTTACTAAGCGCGAAAAAGATCTACGAAAGGCATGAGACAGATGTTTTATAGGATCTTTGGGGAATTCGACAGTGATCGTCATCTGACCACCTGACTTGATATGAAAGAGGTTATGATCAGCGGCAGGTCAAGTTCAGGCCATATAAGGACAAAATTCGTGATTGATAAATCTAAAATTACATATTTCTGAAACAGTTCGGTCTCAGAAAGCAATAGTGGTCTTCGTTTGTCTGTGTCTGGTCAATTAGAGCCACAAAGTTGCAATATAAAAAGGGCGGCATGAGTGTCACATATCTAGGCTGCCACAAGACGCCCAAGAATCAGAATACCTATTGTTTTGAAATGTTGCTTTAACGTTTTCCGTTCCAAACATTATTCCAACATTGAAACTGTATTTTATTTTTTTGAGGATGTCAAAAGTTTTTTTATTTACAAATTTCAAATCACTATTTCAATTAAAATAAATGTTATTCCCTTCTTTAAACGTTTCGCTTGCAATATGGTTCAAAATTTGTTTTACGAGTGTTATACTGATTATTACCCACACTGATTGACATACTGATTACCCAAAATGGCGTGATATGACATCACACAAATGCTATTACTTCTCTAAGTAGCCCACTAATTTTATTGAATGTCTGTCAAAAGACGTAGAATCAAAGCAGAACAGGGAATCCGTAGTTCAATGTCAATACCTGCAATAGTTTTTAGGCTATTGAGAAAATTTGGGAGGATGCAATTTATCCCCGGTGCAGAGACGAGGGTGAAGTGAGTAAAAACCTAAAAAACAAAATTAATGTTCGAATGCTTGTAAGCTGTAACAAGTGAGTACCTACCTGAGATATGGGAATGACTTTCTGTTACGACAGAGTTTAAATTTAGGCATGACTGCACTGATTCCTGTCTTGATTGGTAAGTACTTAGAGCACAATGCAGCCTATTCGGCCAGTGCAGCCTCCTTATACTGCCCCGCCACACACAGCAGCACGGCGGTACAGCCTACACATACAGTGAAACCTTTTCAACGGTTCGTGGATTGCACATGCACAATGCACAGTGAAGTCTGCAACCGTGACTTCAACAAGCTGCAACTCACTTGGAATCCTTGGGGAAATGCGAACGGCGCATAGTATGTCCTCTCCGCAACATCCACACCTTTGATATTTTCTTAAGTCCATTTCTGCAATCAATAACTGTAATTCCTCGGACCTTCCGCTGTCTGGGAGGTCAGTGGTGTCACACGTGTGCGTCAGGATTTTCTGGGGACTGTACGCAGAAAAATGTGGTATATCGTTTAAATTGTAAGGTA
>JARFNZ010121428.1:0-12246 GCA_031763405.1 Balanus nubilus | reverse complement strand
TCTATTTAGTTTATATTCATTGATCTTATTGCGTGTTGTGTATCCCGAGTGTCTTTTAACATGTCTTTCCTTTTAACATTGACTCGGCACTCGGAATAGCCATTTTATTATGGAGTGTTTTAACTGTTAAATACAAATACAAATACAAATGCTGGGGGGGAGGGGGTGTCGGTCTCACCTTCTGCTGGGCGAGGTCGTTGTTGGCGGCCTCGAGCCGGGCGTTGACCTGCAGCAGCCAGCGCTCAATGTCCTCCAGCTGGTGTTTGCAGGAGCGGCTAATGGAGTCCAGCCGCTGGTACGTCAGCCGGCGCACCTGCAGCACGGCGACAGAGGTCAGGTCAGCAGTCAGCGGTCAGGTCAGCGGTCAGGTCAACGGTCAGCGGTTAGGTCAACGGTCAGAGGTCAGGTCAACGGTCAGCAGTCAGAGGTCAGGTCAGCGGTCAGGTCAGCGGTCAGGTCAGCGGTTAGAGGTCAGGTCAGTGGTCAGAGATCAGGTTGGAACAGGGCGGCGGCCGGGTCAAAGCAGGACAGCTGTCAAATGGGACAGCAGGTCAGACGAGACCGGACACAAGGACAGCTTGTCAACACAGCACGGAGCACGTCACACTTCGGTCACGACGTCGCAAACGTCCTCCACCTATCACCTAATCAACGTCAGAAACGTCCAATCAAAGAGTGTCAGGATGGTAATCAGGATAACATGCGGCAGTATGGTCAACTTAGTTATAAATACGGAATGAGCGGATCGTTCAGATCACATCCAGATCAGGGACCAGCATACCGTCAGCACCCGAGGGGGGTGCAACACCGGCCGGCCATCCTCACACCTGTCAATCAGGACTTCACTTCGCCACCCACCGTCCAGTCAGCTCAGCACCACAGCTCCACCGTACGGTCAGCTCAGCAACACAGCTACATCGTACGGTCAGCTCAGCACCACAGCTCCACCGTCCGGTCAGCTCAGCACCACAGCTCCACCGTCCGGTCAGCTCAGCACCACAGCTCCACCGTCCGGTCAGCTCAGCAACACAGGCCCACCGTCCGGTCAGCTCAGCACCATAGCACCACCGTCCAGTCAGCTCAGCGCCCCCACTGCCGGCGGCCGGTGGGGACCCGCCGCCGCGCCGCTCGCTGCCCGACTGTCCCGTCTCCGCGGGTCGCCGGCGGGAGACGGAGACACAGAGGAGACGCAGAGGAACGCGCTCCATCGGCCGCCCGCGCTGCAGCTGAATGTCGGACGCGGCGCGAGGAAGACGCGTGGAATCCGCCGCCGCTGCCAGCCGCCGCCGACACCCGATGACGGCCGAACACGTGCCGCTGACAGACCGAGGGATGACGGACCGAGAGATGACGGACCGAGAGATGACGGACCGAGGGATGACGGACCGAGGGATGACGGACCGTGGGATGACGGACCGAGAGATGACAGACCGAGGGATGACGGACCGAGAGATGACGGACCGTGGGATGACGGACCGAGAGATGACAGACCGAGGGATGACAGACCGAGGGATGACGGACCGAGAGATGACGGACCGAGGGATGACGGACCGAGGGATGACGGACCGAGGGATGACGGACCGAGGGATGACGGACCGAGAGATGACGGACCGAGAGATGACGGACCGAGAGATGACGGACCGAGAGATGACGGACCGAGGGATGACGGACCGAGAGATGACGGACCGAGGGATGACGGACCGAGAGATGACGGACCACTACTGACAGATGCGTGTCTGTAGAGAAGGCACACGATAGCCGACAGCCACGCCATCACGCTTCAGTCCTGGCGCCTTCGAATGATGTCGACGTTGGACAACAGAGCTGGTCACCAGCCTCTCACACAGACCCGGTGTTGTCCAAAGCTGTCGGCTCTGGACAGCAAGGCTGGTCACCAACTTCCAAACATCCCAACCAGCGCTGGATTAGTTAAAAGCTGAATACGAAGCTTCTAAATCAGCCAGCAGGACAACAACGTTGGAAGTGGACACCAGTTCTTTTTCTTTATATATTATTGGTGCGTCACATGTTACGAACAATGTGCATCAAACCAAGAGTGAATGCCAGCCACCCGTTCAGCAATGATATTCGATAGTGATATCAGCTCGCGTGCGGGTGTGTTTGACGAGCGAGAACTGTAGCTCCGGTATAAGGCTGGCGCCGCCTCTCAGAGCCGCCGCCGCCGCCGGTAAGGCGACTGGCCGGGTGCCGTAAGGTCAGACACACTATCCTCTCGGGAAAACACGGTCAGAGAGAGACCTTCCAGCGCTCGGCCGGCCGACACACCACACTACTCCGACACCAGCCTTCTGGTCACAGGTCCACGATAAGTGCTCCACGTGCCACCTTGACTGGTTATGTTCAGCCATAGTTTCACAGCCTCTAATATACTGTTTGAAGACACCCAGCCAAAACACAAGGTCAAATGAGACTTAAATAAACAGTAACACTGAAACAAATGGTATAAATAAAACTGGCAGAAAAACATGTTCATCTGATATATAGCGTGTTGACAGAACGCTAACGGGAGCCCGCCGCCTCCAGCTCAGCGCAGACGTCGCCGCCTCTCAACAGCCGCTTATCGTCGCTTCCGACGGCCGTCGGCCCGTCAGCTCCGATCGTCAGCCGGGACGGCCAGCCGGCGGCGGGGGCGGGGGCGGGGGCGGCGCGTGCTCTCTGGCTATTTACGGCGCCCGGCTGGGTCAGGCCGGCTGGCGGACAGGACAGCCCGGCTCAGTCGACTGTCCCAGCTGCCGCCTGCTGTCACCGCCACAGGTAATTGTCCGACGGCCTTTGTTTCCACAACGAGCGGCGCCGCTGTCAGCGACACACCGGCACATCGGCACAGCGGCACAGCGGCACAGCGGCACAGCGGCACAGCGACACAGCGACACACCGGCACACCGGCACATCGGCACAGCGGCACAGCACACCGGCACAACAGGACGGCAGGACGGCAGGACAGCGCCCCGCTGATGCCCGATCAGACTGGACTGGGTCGGCCGGTATTCCGCAACTGGTGTCTGATCAGACAGACTGGTCGGCCGGGCACCGAACAAGCCCAGAGCTGTCCCGCGCCCAGCTGATCAACAGAAACATAGCAGACGTCAGCCGCATGAGAGGAGCGAACACCTGTTCAGAGCCGACCAGACGTGATCTGACCAAAGGCGCCCAGACCGGCCGGCCGCATATTTACGGGTCCAACAGCAGTGCCAACATACCTCCTGCAACCGCAAAAATAGGCTGATGGTGGCCCACGTGAACGAAGCCAATCACGTGTCGGTACCGGACGGTACTGTCCCCTGGATGGCCTGGGAGCGGCATTACTCCCTGGGATACCGGAGAGAACTAGAGACGGGTGACTGTGAGCCTCCCCCGACCGATAGCTGGCCCGACGGACTGCCTCCAGACGCGGGGGCTGACGCTGCGGTTACCTTGTTTTCTTGTGTTTTAAACCGCCCCATCATTATTACAAGAAGTATTACTCTGAAACTCGCACAGAAACCACTGGCTGAAGCCAGTTTGTCTCAGCAGAATCAATCATTGAAAGCTTCCACGTTCTAACGACAATAACTGGTGAGGCGGTCACCAGCACAATTGGCGGTCAAAAGGCGGTCATTGGCATAATTGACATACCACTATGTGTATCGGGATTCGCGGCCGACAGGCACATGTCCCGACAACTCCCAGGTGTCCGAGCGGAACAGGACGCCCGCCCCACGGACCCGGCTCCCTTCACACCATCCCAGCCCAGCCCAGCGCCATCGGCACTGTTTGGCTGGCTGCAGCCCCAACGGACCGTGTATGTATCTGCCGAGGCGGCATAAAAACGGGCCGTAAAACTCGGTGGCCGCGCCGCCGTGCTGCGGGCGCCGACACCGAGCCCGTCTATTATGACCCAAGGTAAGCAGAGCGGTGGCTCAGCTATACACGGCCGGCTACTAAGGCCGCTCACCAAACAATTGTGGTAGGCCAGCCGCGAAACAAACGGCACTGGTTTGCTAGAAAGGCGGCTCGAACCCCAGCTGTGGGAGGGGGCCTCTATAGCGGCTGTCGACCCCGACACGGACAGGCCAGCACTCCGCTGTACCGCTGCACGCATGTCTGAGCACGCTGACAGGAGGGCAGCCACAGGGAACAGTGAGGCTGGCTCTGACCCCGCCCCCCTGACAGGAGGGCAACCGCAGGGATCAGAGTGTACCGTGTACATCACCCGTGTACCCGAACTGCCTTCAGGCTTCACCATTCGACAGTCCACGGTGCCTGTCACTGTTCCGTCATTTTTCGTCACTGTTAGTCACTGTTAGTCACTGTTGGTCACGTTGCTGTCTCAAAACAGTCTCCTCTTGGCTGTCTGACTGGAGTCAGACAGCCATGTCCTCCCGATGTCTCCCCAGTCAGCAGGTGCCGACGCACAGCTCCTTGTCCTGGCCACAGCACGGCCCCCCACACACGGAACACCACAGTCTGTGTCCTCCCTGCACCACTTCAACATCACACCGTGTCTCAGGCGGTGATGGTCTGCCACCAAAGAAAACACACAGCCCACCAGCTAGCTGCGGTAAATCACCGCCGCCACAGTGAGCAGTATCGCTGCTCGGCTCCCGCGCCCCGGCATGGCGCTGTCTGCAGCCATCGCGGACAAATTACGGCAACACATCGCGCCGACAGTGGTGGATGCAGGGCCATAAGCGGGTCGTTTGGAGCCGGGGCAGGCGGTGAGGCGGCCGTTCGTCTCTGGCCAGCTGTGGGGAGCTGAAGAGACGGCCGTCTGGTCGTCTGGTCGCCCGTTCGGCCTCAATGGACGACCGCCCACGGTGACCTGTCTTCAGCAGATACAGCGCTATGAGCCAGCAGCCAGAAGGGCCGCGTGACAGGCGCAGAGCTGATGTGACGGTGTGTCGGGCTGTTGATAGGCCAGATGTGCCGTGAGGTCACCGTTCACCAGCCGGTGAGGTCACGGCGTCCTGTGACCGAGGACGGACACCGTCACAGATGATTGGGGTTTTAGGGCGCTTCAGCTGCTCAGTCTATATCGCGACACCGTCACACGGCAACTGGTAGACAGCAACAGCCAGCAGCCCGCCCCGTGTCGGCCGGGTGGGCCGACTGGGCCCATCCGCCGCCTGGGGTAACGGCTCCTCCTTCATGGCCACCAAGTATGAAACGACAAGTACGGTCACGGGAGGGGTACAGACCCGGGCCACGGGAGGGGTGCAGACCCGGGTCACGGGAGGGGTACAGACCCGGACCACGGGAGGGGTGCAGACTGCTAAGCAGCCGACAGCTGACGTCAGGCTCACAGCGCCGACAGCCGGTGACGCTGCCCGCGAGCCGTCCATCAGCAGCACAATGACCTCAGTGTCTCCAGACAGAGCAGAGTGAATCAGACGAGGACAGCGTCCCATTGAGGGATGGGAGCCGCTGGGAACGGGGCGGCACCACGCCCGGGGCCCTGACAGGAGCCGCCCGCAGCAGGTCAGCGCTGCATGGATCACGACGAACGGCATCCGCGCAGCACAAAGCACGTTCTCTCGGACACGGCTTCACTCTCTGGCTGAGTGATGCCTTCCGGGACCGCCCAGTGGTCAGGACGCCGGGACACTGCCGTTACCGAGGGACCGGCACAGACAGCCGAGTGGTGGCCAGACGGTGCGGTATAGCCCGCGAGGCGTGACAGTCGTCTGTCAGACACGCCCTGACAGCCGGCGGCAGCCACGGCAGCCACCGCAGCCACACAACACAGCTGCTCCGCGGTCAAACCACCGTCCCGAGAAGGTTAATGCAGACTGGAACAGCACAGCACGGCGGCTGACTGGCCCGATTGATGATCACTGAACACAGTGGTCAGTGGTGTGGTCGGCAGAAACTAGGTTAGCTACGAGATCCCCAGACTGGCTCACAGTGACACCAAGGCACAGCGGCCGACTCAGCACTGCACACAGTGCAACGGTGCAGTTAACAAAGACAGAGTTAGCTAGCTAACCTCACCAAAACACGAAACACAGCAGGCAGTTACACACACTGAAAACACGCAGCAAGAATCACATAACATACCACGGTTTCGCATTTTAAGTTATCGGAACATACACATCGAGTCAACGAACCACACACACTGGTCATGTTCCAACCATGCTCTTACACACAAACGAAGAGATGCCACTCATGCTCCAGGACACATACCTACACCGATCATGCCCTCACCAAGAGAACGAAAAGCACCGAAAGAGCACATGTAAAAACATACAATCGCAGGCATAGACACCACAACATAAGACAGACGTCCTACTTTAGCCTGCAGGTCAATGAAGTCGACATTGAGTACAATGCCGGCCGGCTTGGCTCCTGCTGCAGCTCCGGCTCCGGCTCCTGTGGCTCCGGCGGCTCCGGCCGGCCGCATGGTGTCCTGAGCCTGTTCGGCGCCCCAGCACACAGGTCACGTCACGTCAGCACAACCAGCAGCAGTAGCACAGCACGGCGGCGGACACCACGGCACGGCACGGCACGGCACGGCACGGCACGATACTCGGTGGCACAGAGAGCGCCTCACGCCCTGCTAGGCCGGGATCCCGGTAGGAGCGGCACACGGATCGACACTTAGATCGGCATTTTGGGCGGCACTCAGAGCAGCACTCAGAGCGGTACACGGAACGGCGCTCAGAGCAGCACTCAGAGCGGTACACGGAGCGGCGCTCAGAGCAGCACTCAGAGCGGTACACAGAGCAGCGCCGCCCGGACCGGCCGCGGAGGGGCCCGATCGTCAATGGAGGCGTCTCGGCGTCTCGGCGGCGACGGTGGCGGCGCGGCGGCGGCGCGGCTCGAAATAGCGCCGAAGTCGGGAGCGGCGCAGCGACGACGCATCGGTACGGCGGGGCACGACATCAACACATGGCACACGGCCGCCGTCATACGGCACAGCAGAAACGGCACGGACGGACATAAATACATAAGGACACAATGCAGCCATGCAAAGCGAATGGTATTTCTGGACTCAAATTCCGGAGTGTTTTCATTGTAAAATATCGTTTGTCTTGTGATTGTCATCCTCTATGTTTCTCTTATAAACATAAATAGACCTCTGTTGAGTAACTATAGACGAGGTTCGTTTACTTGAGTCACAGCCTCTGGTCGTCCGTTGTGAACTTTAGAAATAGAGCTCACACTAGCTAGGCGTTTGACATGAGAAGACGCCACTAAAAAGACATGCAATGAAGAGTTCCGAAAACCGCAGAACGGAAAGTCCAGAGCACGCGGCACCAGAGTGGGTAAGACAGATGTCCTGGCCGCATCATCTGTCTTGACGGGGAGTGACGTGTCTGGCAAACCACTCGTTGGTCTCAATAGTCCGGGTGCCGGGTCGCTGCCGGAACGCTCAGCCAGACTGGGAAGAGCGGCCTGTACAGTCAGCCGAACGGGTCGGACCGCACAGCAGGCCCCGGCCGGACCGGGACGGGCGGCCTCTGCGGTCGGCCAAACAGATCGGACCGCACAGCCCCGGCCGGACCGGGACGGGCGGTCTGTGCGGTCGGCCGAACAGATCGGACCGCACAGCAGGCCCCGGCCGGACCGGGACAGGCGGCCTGTGCGGTCGGCCGAACAGATCGGACCGCACAGCCCCGGCCTCGCCTTCATCAGCATACAGAGTGGCAATGGCAGAACTAGCCGGGACAAAACTCAGAGTAGGTTACAAATGGGGCCGACCGTACCCGGAATTGGATTAACGGTAAGCTGGTAATGAATGCGAAACATCAATTAAAGGGATTTATAGTATTCCTAAACATATGTAAGACTTCGGAGCTGACGTTAAAAACACGAACATGAACAGATGAGGCCCACTACAGATCGCTTTCCAAAAGAAGAAGCTAGTTCCAGCAACAGATCATGCAACATACGAATTCACGTCGCGCCAGACGGCAGGCTTCCGTTAACCGCTCCCGAGACGGGGCACTTCTGACTCATTCCTACGTTGGCCGGGCGCCGAGGCGACACGCAACTATCCTGAACAGCGTCCCCCGGCGGCGAAAGATGACCCCCCCCCCCCCCCCTAATTGTCCTTGCGATGTAACGGAACTTTTGAGTTTGAGGGCACTGGCGATCTAAATCTGAAGAGTCTCCCTTTCCTCCCCTGCTTCTCATGTCTCTCTCCCCGCCTGTTTTTCCTCTGCCGTCTTCTCCGCCTCCTCCGCCTCCGCCTCTTCCATCTCCACTGTTTTGTCACCGCCTCTCCCCACTGTTCGTCCCTGCCCTCTGTCCTGGCGCCCTGACCGAGTCCCACCCCCGCCCGGCCTGGCCCAGGGGCGGTCTGGTGACCCCGGCCGGCCCGTCACCGCCGACCAGCTGTGAGCCCTGTCAGCCGCCAACAGGTCTCCCACACACCGCCGGATGGATTACAGCCGGCGGCCAACAGGCCCGACCTCGGGCCCACAGAGTCCCCGACCTCGGGCCCACCGGGTCCCCGGCCGCCGGGCCTCTGAGCCACCGAGTCCCTGACCTCCGGGCCCCTGACCCACCGGGTCCCTGGCCTCGGACCTACAGACCCCCTAGCCGCCGGGCCTCTAAGCCACCGGCATGGTCCGGCCTGGCACCAACAAGCCGGTCCGTCCGTCTGGCTGGACTCGGCCGGTCTCGCGTCCGTGAGCGGCTCCCGGCCCGCCAGTGTCACTCCCTCGGGGGCGTCTCAGCCGACCCGGCCGGTCGGCCCGCCGACGGCAGGGTGACGCATCACCAGCGAGCCGCCCGGCCGGCCGGTGACCGAGTGGGCTGGGCGCGACAGAGCGAGCCGCCGCCGCCTCCCCACGGACGGCAGCCGCCGCCGCCTCCCCGCGGACGGCAGCCGCCGGCGCCGCCCGTCGCCGTGCCAGCCGTGACGTCATCGTCGTCCATCCGTCGGCGCCGGCACGCGTCCAGCCGTAATTGGGAGACGGCCCGGCCGGCCGCAGCAGACGACCCCGACGACAACCACCCGCAGCATCAACAGCAACACCTCATAATCACATGTTTGAAGAAAAAAATGTCACAAAGAACGGACTACTTCAACGAAAGCTCCCTGAATCCCAAATTTCGGAGTTTTCCATAAAGAAACGTCTCTTCGCCGTTTTTGGTATATAACGAAATCTGAAGTTTTCGCCATTGCTTGCCGCCGTCCGGCAAAAGTCCGGCTGATGAACAGGAGGCACTGAGGCGAGGAGGGGCGGCGCCAACAGAGGCGGGAGGTCGCCCCCCATCAAACCACTGGCACTGGACTGAAGCCTCGGGTCAGCGCCGGCTGGCTGGTCCGAGCTATCGAAGCCACACACGAGAGGATCCGTATCTAAAGTAAGAGAGACAGAGATAGTGTGGTACAGTGCGACGTCAGAGCAAATGACAAGAGAACCAGCTGAATCAACATCAACATCGCTCAACAACCCATGCGAAAAACGTATGGACATCTCCCCAACATCTAGTTAGCGCGGAAATAGCACCTGCGGACATTTAGCGGCCTTAAACTAACGCCACTCTAACCTGGAATGGGATTTATTTACCAATAAATAACCGCTCAATCTCCAAACGTAACAGAGCGCCATGTGGAGCCGATTCTCTGCTCGTCATAAACCGCGCCGGGCCACCGCGGCCAGACAGCTGAATCGAGCCCTTAATCCCGCTGCAGAACAGGGCTGTAACTCATAGCCTGCTGTCTGTGTCTCGCACCGCCCACACAGTCACGGCGTCACCCAGTCAAGGGCGTCACCCAGTCAAGGGCGTCACCCAGTCACGGCGTCACCCAGTCACGGCGTCACCCAGTCACTGCGTCACCCAGTCAAGGGAGTCACCCAGTCACGGCGTCACCCAGACACGGCGTCACCCAGTCACGGCGTCACCCAGTCACGGCGTCACCCAGTCAAGGACATCACCCAGTCACGGCGTCACCCAGTCACGGCGCCATCCAAACACAGCGTCGGGCCCGGGCCGTGACAGACAGCGGCCGAGTCACAGGCCGGCGCCGCTCTCTGCCCCTCTGCCCTCCCCTCCCAGCCCTCTGCCGGCTCTCACCTCCATGTGAGACTTGAGCGCGTGCCAGCGGGCGCGCAGGCCGTCCAGTTTGCGTCGGAGGGCCTCTGCACGGGCCACGTCCCTGCCATGCAGGCCGTAGACGAGCGTGTCGCCGCGCGAGATGAGCGTGGCCACGTCGGGCTGCAGCAGCGACACGGCCAGCTGCGCCGCCTGGCGGACAGCCCAGCAAGCTGCAGTTCCACAAACGGCCCACAGGCGACACCGACACAAAAACGTGCTTACATACACACACACACAGACAAATACTAATCACTAGGCAGTGGACACTGCTATCAAGACACAAACGTTTACTAGTGCACATTCATGTCAGAAAGACATACAGACACCCAAGTTGTTAAAACGCATGCTTATCGATGCATTTAAATGTAATTTTGCGGTTACCTCACAAACCAACAACACTCTTTATCTGACGATTAACTAAGGGTCCGTTCCAGTGGCTGCTCCCGGGAGGAGATCGGGGGAGATCGGAGGAAGTTAGAGCAGCCGCGCGGGAGCCGCCACGGGAACGATCAGAGGAGTTGAGGTATCAGCCATTTGCGCCCACGCTTGGGTATCTGTTGACATTAACAAATGTATCAACCGCACCATAAATGTGCTCCTCCAGCCTTCCCCGGCCGACCCCAGCTAGACATCGGGAGCAAGCTGGAGGAGATCGGAGGAGCATTCGGGCGAGCTTGAATCACCTCGGAGCCAGTTGGAGCAGCCATGGGAGCGGTCGGAGGAGCTTCGATAAGGTTAGAGCCAGTTGGAGGCAGTTGGAGGCAGTTAGAGCTACCACTGGAACAGAGCCTAAGAACTACTGCTAGTCGACAGTCGTTCACAGCACAGTAACATTCCGGACAGCAAAGCCAGTCACAGAGCCACCCAATGGACGGTGGCCGTCTCACGTCTCACCTCGATCTCACTGTGTCGGCGGGCGGCCACCTTGGGCTGACGATCCATGTCGGCCTCGACCGTGTCGATCCGGCCGATACAGGCGTCCACCTCGGCCACGTACGACGCCATCTCGTCCTGCCCGGCGGCCGGTGGCGGCGCCTCCACTGCGTACTTGTTGGCGAAGAAGCCGGCGCCGGCGTCGGCAGCTCCGTCGCGCGGCGAGCGGAGGCGCTCAGTGCTGGCGCGACGCTCAGTGCTGGCGCGTCGCGCCGGCACCGCGAACGCGTTGGCGATGACCTCTGGTGACGACTTGAGAGCGGGGGCCGGCGGCGCGGCGGCCGCCCGCTCCGGAGTCCGCTTCGGCGGCGCATTTTTGTCGGCGCTGGACGCCTGAGACGAGCCCTGGTCAGAGTGAGGGGAAGGTCACTGAGGGTATACGATGTGTATAGGGGGGGGGGGGGGGTGACACACCGAAAAATGGATCACGGGGTAGGCTAAAGACGCGGCGTCACACCGGTCTCATTGCCGAATAGTGAGTGTTTTCGGCAGCGGACCAGTGGCCAGCGCCTCTGAGACATGCCGCAGGCGGCGTTAACTCAGCGTGTGCGCGACACACAGACGCGGTACTCGGCGCGCCTTACAGACGGACGGACACGGCACGGCACGGCACGGCACGGCACGGGACGGCACAGCACGCGTCTGCAGCCGGGCACTATGGTACACGGCGGCGGGCACGGCGGACACTGTACCTGTTCGGGACGCTCGGGCAGCCGCTCCCGAAAGTCGCGGTCGCTCAGGGACGAGGTCGACAGCCGGAGCGAGCCCTCCGAGTCCGACTCGGACGAGTCAGAGTCGGACGACTCCGAGTCGGAGCTGAGCACCACCTTGACGCACCGGTCTCGCTCCAGTTCTGCCAGCGGCGTCACCAGGTCGGGTACGTCGGAGCCGCGCGGCCGCGCCACCTTCGGCGAGCGGGTCATCAGGTGGTGTGGGGCGTTGCGCCGCTCCCTGGTCACCTGAGCCTCCACGGCAGCGGCCGGCGCCTCTGCCGTGCCGCCCGGCTGCTCCTGTGACGGGCCGCGGGGCCGCGCGGCCGGTGCCATCTCCGTGATCCTCCTCAGCGCCGCCAGTTTATCCCGCGCCGGCGGCGGCGAGGCCGTCCAGTCGGCCGGCGCGCGCTTCACGTGGGTCGCCGTGAACACATCGTCCTCCGCGTCGCCGTCGGCACCGTTCAGATCAGCGTCGACTCCGATGATCTTGAACCGCTTGGCGGCCGGTGAGGGCTTGGCGGGCGGCGGGGAGGAGGGCAGCGGCGGCGGC
>JARFNZ010121417.1:0-12247 GCA_031763405.1 Balanus nubilus | reverse complement strand
GCCTGGCAAAGATCCGCCCCCCGCCCCGACCGAGCCCGGCAGAGATCCGCCCCCCGTCCCGACCGAGCCTGGCAGAGATCCTCCCCTCCCCCCACCCCGCCCCGACCAAGCCTGGCAGAGACCCGCCTCCCGCCCCGACCGAGCCTTCAGACGGCGGTCACAGGGGCCTCTGCGTGTCGGTCAGGTCACTGACAGCAGCATCAGCTGCAGCGGGAGCAGCAACAGCGGCAGCGGCAGCAACTGCGGGAGCAGCAGCGGCAATAGGCAGCCGTAGTAGTAGCAGCAGTAGCAGCAGCGGCAGCAGCGGGAGCAGCAGCGGCAGCAGTGGGAGCAGCAGCGGCAGCGGCAGCCGTAGCAGTAGCAGCAGCGCAGCAGCTGGGGCAACAGTGCCGCCGCCAGGGGACCGGAGACGGTCGTCGGTGGTCTATTCCGCCGCTCCCCGCTCCGCCGTCGGTCTCCATCATTCTCCATCAGGAGTCCCGGCGGTGGCGCGGCGATGGTGACACCGCTGACAGGGCGGGGTTAGCGGGACGACCGCACACGACCACCACGCAGCGCCGCTGCTGCAGGGCTGCCGACTACAGAGCCCGTCCCTGCATGGCCTTACTTAGTTCTTGGTTAAAGAGTATGCCAACAAAACAGGGCTTGTTATCATGAATTCAATATTGTCTACCCGGCTTCTTCTGATATGTCACTCTGGGATATGCCTCAGAATGGAACGAAGTGCGAACCGAAGTTAACCATATAACCTTCAAGCGCATTTGATCAGGAAGATACGACATGCGAGCTACGATAAAGTAAATCTGATAAAAATTATATTTAAAGGAAAAAACACATTTTTCTCGATCCAATTAGAAAGTAGCATGGGCGAGTCGTCTGGCTTTTAATCGTTCTTGAAAAATGGACATTGGACGTTCGCTCGCATAAACAACCACAGACGTTCTGCAGGGTCAAATTTAAATAAACCGAATCCAAACATGTCTGCTTGGTTCGCTGCGGGGACGTCTCGGTAGCTGGCCGGCATTTAAACGCGTCCTCGGCAGATCATAAATATTCCGTGTCTGCGTTCATTTGTCGGCCGTCCAGCGCCCGGGGGAGGGTCCGTCACGGATCGGCAGACCCCCCAATCAGGGTCGGCCGCCGCCGCCAGGCCAGGGGCGGGGCGGGGAGGGGAGGGGCCGCCCCTGGCCCGATCAGCGGCTCTGATGTCCGACACATGGCATCGGCCGGCAGCAGCCGACATCTGGCCGGAGCGACACGGCGGCGGCCGGTTCAACGTCCCTCGCAAACGCCGCCGAGACAAGTGAAAGCGAAGTGCCGCGCTCGCGTCTCGTCGGTGTCGGTGTCGGTGTCAGGTCCATTGGAAGCAGGTGGCGACGGCACGCCTGCCTGCCGACCGTAGGCCATCCACCCCGACAAGAGCGATGGCTCAAGGACGCCGAAAAATAACAGCCCGACTGAGAGTTCAGACGGAGCGCTTCAAGTGATTTAGCCAAGTCAAAATCGCCTCGTTCCCTTAGCAGTGATTGCTATTGCTGTCATTAGAGGAAATGGTTTACACAACGAGATACTCTTATCCACTTTCCTTTCCTTTTAGATGACTTTGACATGCGTTCACCGTTAAACGCTAGGCAGTTTCACTATTTTCGATTTAAGACCTACGGCGCTCCAATATAAAATAAATGTTAAGTCAATATCTTCCGGCAGCGTCTCGAAGAGTTGTCACAGCTTCACCTACAGATAAATGGGGTTAAATATCTATTGACTTTATTTTCCGAAGCTTTCAACTCGCGTATGCGCCCCAAGCGTGGGCCAAGTAAGTACGTTTTCGCCTCGTGCAGTGCGGAACAGCATACCCCTTCAGGTGACGTGCAGTGCGGAACAGTCTATCTCTCCAAGAGGTGTGATGCGGTACAGCTTAACCCAACACTCCGAGAAGCGCGCGATGCATGACAGCACTCTCTTTCGTAAATGGTTTGCACACACGTGCGATACTGAAATGTTACTGGAAGGCGGTTTCATTGTTGAGGTACAGTTCCACCTTTTGACAGGCGTTCCGGTTCAACTACTGACTGAAGCATACATAATGCTATAAAACGGAGCCAGTCTTAACGTACTAAGTCCAACAAACTGATTGTATCGTGGAAACTTAAACTGGTTCGATAACAACAGAATAAATCAGTGCGGCACCACTGTAGACAAACCACGTTGAGTACGACGACCGCCAGTGCCGTAATGCTACCAAAGCATCAACAATAGCCAACATATGACGACCTTCGCAGCCATGGGACGTCCCACCGCACGAATTACGAGCGGCGCTCACACCTGTTGCGGTAATGCCGCCGTGATATGAGCGGTGTGTATTGTGTAGCCAACTGTTTGCCTGTGCCGCCTACCCATCTGTGCCAGACATTCCGATTACATTCTGCCGCCACTGCCGCCGCTGAATGCATGTCACTGCGCCACAAATGAGACCATTTTTCACTGGGCGCGCCACGTCTGCCGCGCGACTGATAATGCGGCGTGTTTGTCGCGCACTGCGATCGTCAGCGGGTCGCCGCACTTGTCGCGGTCGCCGTGCACGGCTCTGTTCATTAATCAGCTGGCTGAGAGGAGATGGGACGTCGATCGGCCATCTTGGGAAGGTCGCAGCGGGTCGCGGCGGCGGCCCCGCGGGTGGCGTCACGATCAGCGCAACAGGTGGCGGCGCTCGGGACAGCCGGCCGCAGCCGTGACAGAATCAGCGGAGACAGACACAGTCAGCACTGACAGAAAATTGACTCACTGCGGCGAGAAGATGGCTCACGAGTCACGACATAGCCGAGGAGTCTGAGATTGACTCGTGATAACGACAAGCCCCGAGTCCCTGACTGCTGACATTATCCGGATATCACGAATTGAGTCATAAATCTGACTCCGACTGTGACATCACTGACAAAATATCTGACTCTATGACATCATCAGCTGACTCAAGGTGACTACATGACATCACTGACAAAATATCTGACTCTATGACATCATCAGCTGACTCAAGGTGACTACATGACATCATGGGCTGACTCATATAATTGACTCCATGACATCACCGACAGCAGGTGGCTCACCAAGCGGATGTTATAACATCATTGGCTGACTCGCGTGAGTCACATGAGTCAAGAAAGGTAAGATTTTGTTAGGTTACATGTATGCAGGATATATGCGATACAAAGTATTAAAAAAGTATTGTACGTAGTTAAATAATATCCCGGGGAACGGTCAGAAGACAGAGGGCAAATTCAACAACACGTCTACTTCGCTCTCTGACAAATCGAACGAATTCGCTCTACGATGAATTTCCTGCCAGTGTGCTTTGGAACAACAGCCTGTTGTGTCACCAGCGGCGCCGTTTCACAGCGAATTAATGCTTGGTAGTAAAACTTAGTAGTTCTACATAACTTTTCAGATGCATAATTGATTATTATTTTTGAATTATTTCATGCTTGTTCCACAATCATATTCGCAATAATTCAGTGTCCAGAAACAAATCACTCTCCCGACGACTGGTTTCGACATTCGCCCTTCGACTGAGCTAATGCGCCCATTCGCCGAATCGTCGCGTTGCCGAACGCAGAGTGAGCGAATATTCGTGAAGCCGACGAATTCGTCCCGATGCCGACTTATCAACCGTGTTGCCGAACATGCCCAAAGTTTGCGTCATGCAGCTCGAGATGCTGTTATTGCTACACTGAGCTCTGGCTTTTCCTGTGGTTTCTTTGTGTGGCTGCAGTGGCGGGCCGGGTGCAGGAACTCTGCTTCCTGACTCAGAACTCAGAAGCCAACCACGATGACAGGAGCGGGCGGTTCTCGGCCGGGATCAGTGATCTCACCCGTCGTGTCGCCGGAGCAGTCGGGCGCGAGGAGTGGTCGTTACCCCGCCATGTCAAGGAAACTGGCGGTCGGCCCGCCGATGAGTCAGGCACGGAATCACGAGTGCCTTTGTGTTTTGTTCTTCCTCTAGCCGGGCAGCAAGGTCGGTTGGTCGGTCGGTCGGTTGGTTGGTTGGTTGGGGAGGGAGACAGGGAGGGAGGGGGGATTTGCAGATGCCGGGCTGGCTGGTGCCGGCTGTGTCGTGGGCCGGTTCTCGGCGGCCGTGGCCGTGGCCGGGGCCGTGGCCAGGTGCCAGGTGTGGGCCGTGGGGTGATCCGTCCGCGCAGTGTGCACTGTTCGTGTGCTGTGAGGAGGCCGGCGGCGGTCAGGGGCGGCCTGGACGGCTGCGGTCACCGGCAGGTGGTCCTGTGGCCCGCCGGGGCAACCGCCGCGGACGGCAGGTGGAACCACGTGCTTCCCGCGCTCACCGCCGAGAACGATATAGCGTGGAGAGACGGCACAGCCTCCATTGACCATTACCGACGGCGAATACGTCCTGTGATGACACGGACCTGTCGTAGTGTCATCATGCCGTGGTGCAGACGGCATGACATGGCATTGCATGGCAGACGGCAATCGAATTTCTATTCTTGTGGGGTTAGCAATAACTGATCCGTTATCATGATTTTCTTTGGTTCATCCATGCCTGCATTGTTGTTTTTGTATTTGCCGGCTAGAACGACATCACGATTCGGAATTCGCTAACCACAACATATACCTGGCGATGGAGTGTATTTTTAGCTACAACCTGCTATTATTTATCAATTGCGGCTTTGCTGTTTCTAAGAATTAGCCATTGAACGAATGATTATGTTTCTGCGAAATAACATGTCTGATTTATCTGGGACTTGGGACAGCTATTTCAATAAAAATTTATCTGGAGAGTTCTGATCGATAACTATACCTACTTCTAGATAAAATAAGATCCACATGTTGTTCCCACTAAGCACAATGATATATGATCGCAGACGCACATTACTATGCGTATGATCTAAATATGCAATCTGATTACTTCCTAATTAAGTCACAGAGATTGCAGCGCAGTACAGACGCTATGTAATATGCATGTGCTGCCGTGCCCATTCCTCACGCATATAACACGTCAAACACAATGAGAGCGGAGGACTTTAATTCCGGACCGCCCGTGAGAGCGGTGTGTGTTTGCATACTAATCATCTGCCGCACACTGCAGCGGCTCGTGTCGCACTTGGGCAGCTGCAGCGGTCTGCTTCCTTACGGGGACCCGTGGTCGATACGATCATGCAAACCGTAACCATACATCTCAGACATGGACAGGCCATTTGCCGCATGAGGCCAGAACCATTGGGAGCGTGAGTGAGCATAACGTCGATGTGGACATTGTAAGTACCTTCACTGAACATTGCAGATCATTGCAGATCATTGCAGCAAAGCGACATGCCTTCGCTTATAAAGAAATATGGTGGCCTCGTGAATCTGCCCTCCGTCGCGCGGACTGGAGTCTGGGTGCAGTATGGAGCCGATATAGACGTGGTGCCTCCCAGTGAGGTGTACTCTCGGACGCGGGGGAGGTGTCCGCGCTATCTACATCCGTCAGATTGAACGAGAGCTGTTTATTTTACAAAACCTGAACAAAATACACACGGACAGACCGGACCGGCCGGAGGTGCCACGATCTAGGACGCTAAATGACCGGACTGTCAAGTTTCCGACGACACTCGAGATATCCCAACGGCCTTGTCAGGGGCTGAAATGACCGCGTTGTCGAAATGACGAATCGTCCGACATTTCCGACACCACACTTCTTCTCTCGCACCACCATGTCAGGAGGCAGCCAAACAAACAGCCCCGCCAAGCCGCCGGACAATCTCACGGTCGGTGGTGGGAACAGGCCGGAGCGGCCGGCTCCAGCCATCGGGAACGATAGCCTTTACCGGTCTGCCGATGGCGCTGCGTCCTGTTTGGAGCAAGGGGGCAGACGCCGCCCCGCTTCGTCCCGCCGCCCGTCCCCTGAACCAACACACACCGACAAATCATCGACGGCGCCGCCAAGACGCGGAAACGGGGCACCGTGACGCGGAAACAGGCCGCTTG
This sequence comes from Balanus nubilus, assembly GCA_031763405.1. Classification (NCBI taxonomy): domain Eukaryota; kingdom Metazoa; phylum Arthropoda; class Thecostraca; order Balanomorpha; family Balanidae; genus Balanus; species Balanus nubilus. The sequence goes on along the minus strand of JARFNZ010121417.1, from coordinate 6,268 downwards.
TTTGTGTTCCTGCTGCGTCGGCGGCGATGTTGCCGCCATATGTAGGTCAGACGTGCGTCTCTCGACGGCGGGGAGCCGCAGGGAGGTAATGGAAGGGCCAAATACGCACCGCGCCGCCCGCTCTGCAGACGGGGGAGAGGTGCCAAAAGACGCACCCGGAAGGTGCCAACGCATTCCCGACACGCACGTGTGTGTATTCTGAGTTCTGTAAACACACAGGGAACACATCAGGTTACACCAGTCAGCTGATGGTCTCATTACTCGGCAGGAGTGAACACACGGCGCCGTGGTGTGACATCCGCCTAGTACCATCACCGTCAGTGACTTCGTCCGTCGTCACTTCCGCCAGGGGTAAGACCGTGACGACACAACCATATCGGCCTCGGCATCAACTTCCCTCCCGCGCCAGACGGTTCAAATCTCCCCTCTGTATGCGTCTGCAAGTCAGCCAGACGCCAAAACAGATTTCACAACGCAGCGGGCGGCGAACTTTCCGTTCGAATTTGGCGCGTCCGCGGCCGGCGCGGCGCGCCTCGCCAATGAGCGGCGTCTCCGGGCCGTGACCGTGTTTCGCAATACAGCGGCGGCCGGGGATGCAGCACCTGGCCGTGGGCGGGACGTGGCCCGTGGGTGTCGGTATGTGGCCGGGGTTGAGTGGCCTGAGCACATTGTCCAGTTGCCGAGGCGAGCCCGAGTCGCCGCCAGCAGAAGTCACTACTGGGCCACCGTCCGACGGTCAGGCGACGGTCCATAACTGGCTCCGATACTCAGTAGGAAACAGATGCGTTATCTGAGAGGAAATGCCCGGCTTCTGCCGACCGTCCTCTCTTCCTCACTGCTAGACGATGACGGGCTTCGGGGTCGGCTGACACATGACTGGGCAGTGGACTGGCGAGATCACGGTGACATGCACTAATTCCTCCCTGCACATGGTCATTGCACATTGCACAGCCGGCAGCCGAGCGCCGCCAGGACTGCGGTTTGAGCCACTGCCGACCGCCGCCGATCACTGCCAGCCACTGCCGACCACCGAGGGCCCTGCATCTTATCGAAATACGATACACTTCACACAATCAATTGGGGAGCAGAGTGCAGGATTCTAGGGCTAAATAAATAAATACGACATGGTGAATGTCAATGACATCTGTCGCAAAGCCCCTTCACCTCTGTCCTCTATCTACCGCCGGAAAGAATATGTGACCGAACATTATACCAGTCAACTTATCTACCTACCTATTCGCCAGCTATTTCCGTCGCCAGACACCCTCCCCCTCCCATAGAATCTTCCAGGTTCACAGAGGAAAGTACGATGATATGTTCCTCCCTTGTCTTCCATTTCCTCTCGAATTCCCTGTCTGCTGCCTTCTTCTCTTTCCTATAACCCCTCCCTCTCCATCCCTCCTCAGTCTCTCTCTCTCTCTCTCTCTCTCTCTCTCTCTATGTCTCTGTCTCTGTCTCTGTCTCTGTCTCTGTCTCTCTCTCTCTCTCTCTCTGTCTCTGTCTCTCTCTCTCTCTCTGTCTTTCTCTCTCTCTCTCTCTCTCTCTCTCTCTCTGACCGCGACTCCCGTCCTCTGCCCGTCTGATTCGTCTGATTACCCTTTCCTCACCCCTCCCAAACCGCAGTCGGCCCACGTCTCCGGTCAGCCGCGGGCACAGCCGAGCCCCGGAGCCCATGACTGGACACTGTAGCCGATCCATGCACCATCATTATGGCCCAGGCACGGCCGCCGCCGGCAGTGCCCTCAATCCACTCCCCACACCACTGCAGGCGCCCGCTCGGCGTCACCCACTCAGTCCACTCGAGTCGAGGGAGTCGAGAGAGAGCTAATGGCCACTGAGCTCATCCGGACTCCTTCTCGGCGATTTACGTCATGAGCTCAATATAATCATCGTCTGGCAGTCGGCGCTCGGGTAAAAACTGGGACAAGTGGTCTGCGGTTCCATCAGAATAAATTGGTCACGTAACCTTCCATGCACGTCATGAAGACACTGATGGGTGTGGCACACTTAGCGCCCGAGCTGCAATACTTCGCCATATTTAGCAACCAGGAAAACCCAGCTACGTGAAACTACACTACCCAATAAAAATACACGACAAATTACAGAAGAGTAAAACGACGTAAATGGTTTCGATACGCTGAGCTCGTGTTTTTGCGGTGTGTCGTGCTGTGTTGTGTTCTAACGACTTCTGTCCAATCCAAACATCATCCTGTAGGACTAGCGTGAAGATATGTACCTACTAGGGTAACATAAGCCTGATTAAATTTGTGGTAAGAGACGTTTCATGGCCGTTCCTACCGGTCTGACGCCGGCTGCTGCCCATGACAAGGTCAAAACAAAACACCCGACCGACTGGAGCCCTCCGTCCGCCATCGCAGCCTCGTCCAATATCCGGCGTTCACCACAGCGCGGCGGCTCACCGACGCGACGGCGCGTCTCGTTTGTGGCCACTGCACAGTGCACAACCACCACCCCCCGTGCACCGGCCGTCCAATGCACCCCCGCAATTTCCTCCACAACAGCCACCATCACCGGCGGCTGCCTCCCCGCCCAAGGTCGGTGCCGCCGGGCCGGGGAGTACCGTGCAGTAGCAGAGGCAGAGGCAGAGGCAGAGGCAGAGGCGGCCTGCAGGTGCAGTGCGGGGTACTGCCTTTAGAGACGGCAGGTAACAGGTTGCAGGTGGTGCGCGACAGTTGCAGAGCGAGGGACGCACCAGAGACCGCCCCCGGCCCGCCTGCTCCGGAGACCAGATGGTGTCCGAGCCGCCCCCGGTGCCGCTGCCGGCACTCGACGCCAGTTAAGACGGCACTAAATCCGGACAGATTGGATACGGTTAGTTTTACGCGGTGATTCGACCAACAGCTACCGTCTGGCATACAGACAATATGAGGCGACTGAACCAGGAGGCTGGGCCCCAAAAGTGCACGAAGCTCCTTCACTGGAAATAGGTGATTTCCGGTGTCGTGCAAGCAGAATGCAGATACAAGGGTACAATATAAACGTAATTTAATAAAATTACATTGCATATTCCATAATTTTGAAATGCAATTCAACAAATTTTGGAGGCCTCTCAACGATTGAGTAGAATGCTCAATTCGCATGCTCACATGAGTAGAATGCTTCTCTCCTTTCACACGTCGATGATGATGCTTGGGGTTTAAGGGTGCCGCAACAGGATATTTATACGGCGCCCATTTTCACACGTGGAAGCGCGTGTCCATCTGCGCGTTCCATGCGAGCCAGCAACCGACGGCGTGCTTTGGCGGCACGCCGGGTCCGATTTCCGCCGTCCAGGGGGAGGGGTACCCAACGGGGTCACCATTCCGTCCCCACCGCCCAACGGCTGTCCCGGCGCTCCGTCGTATTCAAAACAGCATCACAAGGCGCGTTGGCGCCCCAGCAGCGTCCCTGCGTCTGCCGGGGAGAGGAGAGGAGGAGAGGGGAGGGGAGGGAGGGGAGGTTAGGGGAGCCCACGTGTGTCCTGCCGGGGGTCGGCCCCTCCACACCTGCAGCTCGCGGCGACCTGACGGGGGAGGGGGCGCCGGGTCCGCGCCGTCTCCCTCCGTTCCTGGAACAGCCGAGTATTTTCCAGGAAAGCGGAATGCCCTCGCTAAGGCCGTATTGTTCGACATGAATCAGGGGGCCGAATATTTAAAGGCTCCCTGTGCCCATTCACGTGGGAACCCATTTAAAGCCGGGCTCCTCCCGAGCAAAACACACGGCCGGCGCGGTCAAAACACAGGTGCGGGGCGGCGTGTTCGGTCCGGCGGACGGGTGGGAAGAGGTCAGGGGGCGGAGCGGGGGCGGGGGGCCTATTTGTCCGTCAGCCGCGGCACGGGAGGGTGATGAGCGACCGTCACCCGGCTGCCCAGACGTCTCCGACGGGGCTGTCAGTCATCTGATGTCCCGTCATCGTTGGCCAGACTCTCAGCCTGATATCCTGGCATCGCTGGCGTATCCACTGTACATCAAATCCACTGAATCTTATCACTGTTTTGCTCTTCCCATTTTTTTCCCAGAGTTTTGCTACCGATACTTATGTGTACTATATGACATTATTATGGTTCATATTACACCGGCCATATAAACATGACAATTTCATTTCAGATTTGTCAACGTTTGATCTCAAATGCTTGACAAATAGCACATCCTTCTCTTCCTATTTTTATACTTATCAACGACGTATGAATGTCATTTGTATAGGTTTTGGAGAAAATATGCTACTGTGTTTTGGATGTATATGAAACGAGGAGCCACTCGGTAATGTGACCTAGCAGTTGGTTATTCTGTTTTGCCCAATGACCTGCTCAGTGTCATTTTCCCAATTCAATACAGCTATCCGTAATACTTCCAGTTAGAATAACCTATATAACATTTGTTATCAATATTAACATATGTTATCAATAATAACATATGTTTGTATATATAACATATAATAACATAATAACATATGAATAGGAAATAAGGAACTAGGATTGGATCCCTGAGAGAAACCACAAACAACAGCCCGTTTCTCAGAGGATATGTAGATTATTGACTTCTGTTAGCTGGTATATGTTGCTAAGATACCATACAATAATGTCATATGATCCCCTGCTTAAAATGAAATGTATTTTTAGAGGTATTACAACGGATGTCGCATCGAATGCCTTCTTAATGCATACGTATTTGTCCTATGCAAATGCACTTGCCCTCTATTTTCAACTTAGGCATTTTTAATGCATATGCATTATTAGCATATGCATATGCTATTAATATTAACATATGCATGCCTACGTGCCGTGCCTCTTTCGAAATCTAAACTGTAGAGGATTCAACATTTAATAGTGCCTGCAATTTTACCTAGTTACATTGTTTATAAATATCTCACTGTGTTTACATGGTTCTTGAGAAATTCTGAAAAAGCGGGAGCTCGGGTAACTACTACGGCCATGCAGCCAACGTTTCACGGACGATTTTATCGCATATCTGATCAGTGGTGGCCATGCCTCACCTTACGACCGCGGCTACATTCGAGTCACGGATGTTTTGCCTTTGACGCTCGTGTGCATGTCTAAGAATTAGAAAGTTTGTTTACCATTTCCCAAGACGGGTTACAATCTAAACCACCTGATAAAAACAGGGCGCAAAACCACGCCAGGCCAGACCAAGCCTCACTCTTCTTGTTTTTAGGTGAGCGCGCGCCATGCAACCGGACAGTGCCGAGCCTAAACAAGCTGACGTGCTGCCGGCTGTTCGTGTCGGCGTGCTGCCTCGTGCCGGCCCCGTGCAGCCAGTTGCTAGGCGAGCGGCAGCCTGCAGGGCGCACGCGGCGTTGTTATGGTAACGTCGCCGGCATTGTTATGGTAACGCCGCCTGACAGCGCGCGCGTGCGGACGGCGCTGAGGAGCAAGGCGATTTCTCCCCCTTCAGAGGCGCGCTCAGGGCCTTGTAAGGGGAGGCTTGAACTGAAGACCCCAGAGATCCTTATCATCTTATGCGTTCCAATAGCTCAGTAAAACTTATGTTGGAACAATGGTAGGTAGAATAAAATTGATATTTTAAGTTCACAAAACATACATATTCCGATATCCTCAAATATACACAAGCATGATCTCCAAAAACACCGACGAAAATTTGTTAAAGCAAACCGAGAGAAACCTACAAGTGAACTGACTGGACCAGATCCTCTGTGCACGTCTCGTTTTACACGTTTCACAGGGACTTCATCCCATTTTGCCCTGAGATGAGGAAACCTAAGTGAGATGATACGCAGCCTAGGCTGTTTGGCAGGTAGTTTGGAAATCGCGATCTGAGTGTGTTCATCATAAAGGTATGCAACTGCAGACAGACTGGTATTCTCGGGCATCGTGTTGAGTGCGTTCGTCATTGCGGACAGGCTGGTGGGCAGGTGGCCGGGCTCAGATACCGTGCCGGGGCTGCTGTGCTCGTCTCTACTGGCCGACAGACCGCCACGTCGCCGGTGCGTCTGGTGCGGTATTACGGCCAGCTGGCTCATGAAGCAGCCGAGTGGTGCTGCTCTATGTTGGCATGAGAGGACCGTGTCTGGTCTGTCAAGACTAGTGGTGCAAGATTCAGAAATTTGTGTAAATAATGTTCGATCCAAAGTCCGATCCAATCTGACAATGTTGTCCAAAAAATGACCGTAGATTTTGGGCGTCCCAAAATTGTCCAATTAAAAACATGTATACATTAAAATTATTCAGGTTTGTTTTCCTTTTTATGAACACAACTACCATCACACCATTTTGTTTCAGTTGGTGATTGA
>JARFNZ010121406.1:0-12248 GCA_031763405.1 Balanus nubilus | reverse complement strand
GCAGACGAGCCGCTGCTGTATGGGATGCCGACTCAATGGGGGCCTGTGTGTTCCCCCTGCAGACGAGCCGCTGCTGTCTGGGATGCGGATGACCGCGCCCACCGGGAGGTGGCCGACTGATGACGTCACGTCGCTGATGACGTCATCACAGCTGCAGGCGAACTCGTCGGCAGAACAAGCGGCCCGGAAATCTCCGTGGATCGGTGGCTCGTCCTGAGCTCTAGCTGCTATTAACTGCCCAAATGGAACAAGATGATGGTTAGAACAGTTGTTCTGGGAGCTCCTTCCTACTCGTAGTTTTAAACATGTCATGCTGTCGTCCTATTGTGTCCCCTGTTACGTTGTATTATTGGCGCGGGTTCTGTGTTATCAAATGGTATCGGTAGACGTGGTATTTGATCATGACAACTTATGGTGTTTCAGTGTCGATTATTGATTCACTTTTTGTTTGTTGATGTGGAATTATTTTGAATATGTCGACTGGACAATGGGCATGCTTGAACTATTTATGAAATATGCCAACGTTGTGTTTGATTCTATGATCGTGCTCCGCTCAAAATCATATGATAATCATGTATCGGGTTCGGTGTGTAAGTTTCGAATGTCCGTTTTAGGCAGCGTTTCATTACGTCGCACTGCTATGTGGTGACATGGTGTGTCAATTCAGAGTAGCGCCATTCCAATCCAGTCAGTATTGTCCTTGAATGGCAACTCCTCAGTTGTTGCCACATTCCCCAAGGCACGAAATTTAGCATCGCAGTACCTACTTACGATGAGGAAGTTGTTTTACCCTCCTATAGAACAGCTGATAAAATGTAGTCATGTGTTGAATGGTTTATGAAATGTTCTCCCATTACAGTAGGCGTGTTTCCTCCGGATCTCTTCAACCATATCCAGTGAGCTCCAGTTTCGAGCCTTTGCCTCACGCATTTGCCCTATGTCAATGCGCAGTTACGTAGTGTGCCCTTATTGCAGACCAGTCGATCGTCTGGCGAACTTTGTTGCGCTCAACATGCTCCCTTATATCTACCCCGAATCGTCACGTTGCACGTTGTGTGATATTTAGAAGATAGGTCGATAGCCGCAGTATTGCAGCGATGTAGTACGAGTCAGTCTGCAGATATGTATTTATTTGGCTTGTCTGCCTACGGTTGCCAGACGGCGCTTACATTGAAACCGATTGTCAACACTTTGTTCGATTACCTACATGCCAGCGCAGTGTGTAAGTGCGTGCTCGCATCCCCAACTAGCCGTGTTTATACAATTGATCACTCGGAGCATGATTCTAGGGAATGCCGCTAATTCAAGGCCCTCTTACGCACAACGACCTGCCCTGTTTCCATTTTGGTCGCCCGCATAGCGACGTTGCTGCATAATCTGCAGTTGCTAAACAAAGCGACACAGCTTCTGCAGTAGACGTTTCCAATAAGCCGTAGTAAGTATATCTGGTAGCTGCCAGGCATGACGTGGTTCAATGTTGAGGTGGCTGGCTGTTTTGCTGTATAGCTGCCTATTATGTGGCGGTGTCAGGCTCTGAGTGATAATTTCCTATCGGATATGGTATGACTGGGACGATCGAGATGGGTTGTCATACGCGAGACTGTGATCCTTTTGATTGAATACAGACTGTGTGGCCGACATGGTGCTGCCTCTATGCGGTGGATCGATCATGTTTCAAAGCCATTTTGCACTGCAAACGTCGCTGAGTAACCGCGCTATGATTTGATAGCTGTGAGCTAAATAATAAACATGTAAGTTTTAACACGCGCAGTGGAGGGGTGGGCGGAATCCGCGGCCTCTTCCGGTTTTTCGAGCCGTTTTTCTTGCCTACCTAGAATTGAATTTCACATATTGTGTGAAAATCTTGACCTTGGGTCACTTCAGGTCAGGTCACCAGGTCAGGTCAAAGTACAAACATGCAAAATGATCACGTTGTAAGTTCGCAGTTGTGCCATGGCCAGAGTTTTTTGGCAGATTCGTTTCAAACTTTCAGGATTGCACAAGGACTGAGGTGTCTAACACTTGTTTATCTCGGATTTTCGATATCGGTGGCCTGAGATTAGGTTAATTTCGTGACCTCCCCATTATAAGTCAATGGGCGAAAATTGAAATACTTCCTATTCGACAGAGACAAATCGGATCAGGCCAATTCTTTCAGGATGATGTCTTCTCAACCTAGTATTGATGTAATAGTGCAACTCTTTGACCAGCGACCCCCTGTTAGGTCATCCGAGGTAATCTGAGGTCACAAACACCTTTTTGTCAATAACTTTGGCTAGAGGAGAGATAGAAACGTGAAAAAGGCACAAATGTGTTCATCTCGTCAAGGCACATCGACTGATATGCAACTTGAAGTACTTAGATCACTTTGACCTTAACCTTGACCCCAGGTCAAATTTTGAAATTGACCTTAACATGTCAAAGTTGGTTTGCTTCGAACCACTGTGACGAGAGAAACACGATGATGTGAAAATAATTATCCTACCTTTGCTAGGTTAAGTTATAGAACAAAATTTGGCTGAAAAAACGGGTTTTGAAATTTAATAACCTTTGGAGCCTATGAACTATTGACCTGAGGTCAAGTCGGATGTGTCACCCAAGAAAAAGCGTTTCAGGGGCTTTCAAATGCTGTTTGAGAATTCCTCCTAGCTATCATAGTATTTGAGATAATGCGAAGTTTCTGGAGAAGTCCTTGTATGGGAAATTTGACCTCGAAGATATTGACCAAGGGGCATGAAATTTTTGCACACAACAGAGTTCCCCACCGCCCTCACCTACCGCCCAAATTTCGTTATTCTAGCGTTCATAGGAGCTTAAACCTCAGCGGGGGTTGCGGAATCCGCCCCCCCCCCCCCCCCCCGTGGCTAGGGGGTATCCAGTTGACAAATAATCCTGAATAGGAATATTTTATGGAAAGCTGCCGAAGCTGATCCAGTGGTTTGCTGCCACTGGGCCTTATGCCACATATTCTCGGGGTATTTGTTGGGAACAGTGCACAGAGTCTCGGGGGGGGGGGGGGCAGAGCGTCCGGTTTCTCGGAGTAGGATTGGGGGTTACTCGCCCAAATTTTGCAGCTCTCCAGACCTCCCGCGCTGCATTAGTAAAGCATTGGCTTAAGCATCGATCGAGCCACGGATCGCTATAGCTCAGCCTTCAAAGTTGAGTGTGGCTACCACTAAAATATTTTTGTAATGCATTTACAGGACGCGAAGGATCAGAATCTGTTTGCGCGTAATTTTACTTATTTTATTTTGACAGCCTCCATTCAGCTGATGAAACTGTTCCTGGCGCAGCTAAATATTTTGTTTATTTTTATTTGCTCCAAAACTTCAATCTTCCAAGTTCTACTAGTTTGTAATATGCGTCATGAAAATATTCGTTAGTTTTCTAAATTTACGTAACAAAGTTGTTTAGTATTTAACTTTAAATGATTTTGATCTTTTTTTTCTTCACAGTTTTGTTCCGAGTCTTGCATGTATAAAAATAATTTCTAGTATATACAACGAAAATTTCAGTAGGTTTCCACTTCCTTGTAGAAGCAAGGTAAAGTCATACTAAAAATGTAAACTTATTCATTTCATACGTCGCCGCCCGGGTTGGTGTCGCGACGGCGTGGGTCGCGTTGTTTGGGTTTGTTGTGTTGTAAATAATGAACTTTTTGTAGCGTACTGATAGACTTATATATAAGGTTTCATAGTCTTGCAATGGATGTAGTATGTATTTTATTTAAAACGTTTCCTTGTCAGTGACGCCAACGTGCTGGTGCGTCGTAACATCGCGAGCAGGTGAATCTGAAACGATTGGCATCGACATGTGCTTCCATCATGCCCTTTACTTTGTTGTGCTCATCCTGTAGCTCATAAGGGAGAGCACTGTACTTATGGTAGTGGGAGCCTGGGTTTGAGTTCCTTCGGCACTCTGTTTGCTCCTGACCGGGACCGCTGACAGTCTGTGGCAGCGGCCACACTCAAGGCTCATGGTGCAAAGTGTGGCAGCCAGCTCCAGGACTGCAAAGTTTGGCATAGTAGTCAATGAGGCACACCAGCTGTTAGCAAAAATCTGCACCAAACAGGCCAGAAATATGCATTAGTATATTTTATGCAAGTTAAAAATCTGTACCATAACAACCAGAGACCGACACCGACCTAAGACAGTGTATTTCCATATCAATCTGAATTGTCTGATATCTGCATGCACTGATTCTTTACATTAACTTAGTAGGAAAACTTGGAGAATTCCTAGAAACACAACATTACTTTATTTTGCTAAGAACCCATCTATTTAGGCCGCATTTGATAGCAAGTTCCTTAAAAAGGATGTGTGCAACGACATCACACCTTGTTGCCCAGAAGTAGCAAAAATGAAATTTAAAAAAATATCACAAGCTTTTGATGCCACCCAGTGCATTTCCAGTGTAACCATGAAGATGAATGTAAACAAATGTAATGTGGGGATATGAATTAATATCTTTGTGATGTTATTAGTCACAACAAAATTATGGCAGTAAAAGTTTGTTAAGAGAATTTGAGAATTTGTTTAGAGATTACATATGCTTCTGAGTCTCTGACATCACAAATGCTGATTGGTGGAGAATCATGATACATGCTAACAGGTAAGAAAATAATGAAAAAATGGTTGTCATGGTTCTGCCAAAGGCTGAATCACGAGACATTTTAGGCAAGGGTACAAAACAAATATAGGTTACGATATTGCTTTTTGGCTTCAGGCTAACCTAACCTGAATATTTGCTTTATCCTTTGCCTAAAATATATTTTTGTTATCACAAGTGCACATATACCCTGGAACAAACATGTGTACTTGTAGTTTAGGTGAGGTAAAGTTTGGTTCGGTCACAAATGCTGATTGGTGGAGGATCATTCCATGCATACCAAGTGGTAGCAAAATATTGAGAAAACAGGAGTCAGAGGTATTCTTCTGGTAAAGTTAGGTTAGGTTTGGTTAGGTTTGATTAGGATTTTATCTAAAAATTATGTTATAATCCATTGGAACAAATGATGTCACAAAGAATATAATTCACATCTCCATGACTTTGTTTACTTTCATTGTTGTCAGTTGTGCTGAAAACACGCTGGGCTGAGTCATGACACCTATGTTAGTAGTAATAAGTAGCATAACATTAGTAAGGAGGAATAGGTAATCCTTGACTTGTAAAGTTTCATATGCATTGCAGAATTGACTTCCTATTTGACAAGCCAAACTTGGTCACCCAACTCAGTTTCAAATAAATCTGAATTGCTAGCAGTCTGCATGCAAATTTGCTTTAGTGACTTAATGGGGAAAGTTTTGTATGTTCTGTGCAACAGACTTTAGATTTCCAATCAGCATGTCAACCTTGTTCAGAATGCTAAGCTTGGTCCAAATCTGATGATGATGAAGTACAAGTCATGCTAGTTATAATTATGCTTGGTGTCTGGGATTATCCAGCACATACAAGTAGTATATGCCAACATCTCATGACATTTTGCAACATGACCTTTGAGTTAAGTTTGAAGTTATAAAGAGAATACAAGTCTTGCAATCTTGCTCAGACTATTCCATCATGTTTTAATGGCCTCACCATCACCTTGAGAATATCCTGGAAGTTCTTGATGGACTACAGCTAGGGAAATTTAATTATAAATAGACTCTGTTCCTGTTATTCATTTGTTCTGCTGTCCACCAAGCCTGTTCTGTTTGGCATGCTTGTAAAGTTATTATCTTATTCTGTGACAGGTTCATATATTACCCATTCCCCAGTAATCAGTAAATACTGGAACCTTTTGAAATCAGTAAATACTTGTGGATATCACCTTCATTTTGTTGTTTATTGTGTCTTCTTACTGAAACTTAACTACTAACCCAATGTGGGCATGGACAATTATATTTGAATTCATGACAAATGAATTTAAGTGGCCTTTATGATTTGGTAGAGAATGAACGTCAGCCAGTTTAATACATGATTTAAACCAGTTTAACCCAGGCAGTGGCTTAAATTTGTCAACCCTGAAGGATCAAGACCTGTGCAACAAACTTCCCTTAGAATGGGCCGTGACCTCAAATTCATCCATTCAAAAGGTTTCAACTAAGTCTATTTTAAAAAATGTTTCTTAAGTTCTGATGCAGTGATGGTCTTTGAATAATAGTTAGTGCTGGAATTTTGGTCATATTCTGGTCTTTTATGGCTCCCAAAAAAATTGCTCTTCTCATAAATCTTGCCATCTTGTCGAGTGTGGCTATTGCTGCCATTGGTAATAATGTATTAATGTCAATGTTTGACAGTGGCTCTTGACCCATGCCCTGCTGGGGAGTGTTTGAACACCCCCTTCCCCCCCTCCTCTGGTTATAAGATAGTGAAAAAACTGTGTCACACAGTGGCACCGTTTTTGAGACATCTTATCCCACATCAGTGCCTCACCATCTCTAAAAACTAACCCCAGGTCATCTCAAGTCAGGTCACCAAGTCAGGTCAACTAACTCCACCTCAGAAAAAGTTTTTGGTTGTGCCATGGCCACAGTCTTTGAGGGATAGATGCCTACAGGGCATTTTGCCAGAAGCACAAATACAAATTATATAAACAAACCATTTGAATAGCCTATTTCAACGAACTACTTTGATAACATTTGCTAATTGTGCACCATAACCCCTCAGGCAAGCTGTTACTGTTTTGATCAGGGCTGAGGCGGCACCAGGCCCTCGCTTCAGGGAGGCTGTCTGTCATGGTTGAATGGCCTTGAACGAATTCCTAGGAATTGCTTGCTTCTTTGGTGTCATACAGCAGAATAAATGTGACAAATGCACCTTCCTAGCAATCTACATGCAAAATACTAATGATTGCACATGTCTCTGGCAGAGGCATACTTGGGTACACAAAATGGGAGGTGTTGTTCACCAGCGTGCGCTGGTTGTGCCACCATGCTCCATACCTTGATCCACATATGGACAATATTAAATTTAACCTATTTTGTCTGGATTTGTTAACAATTCAACCAAACATAACATCATATCATGCCAAGCAAACACAAAATTTTGATGAAAAAAATCCAGGAAATCCTGAAAAATCGCCAGAAATTTCCCATTTCTTAAATCCCTGACTACAGCAATTATTGTTTTTCATTTTCTCATGCTTTGTTTTTTGTTACAAGACCTATGTGTTAGAAGCTCAAAACAGTTTTTTATATAAGCAAAATCTGTTGAAAAAACATAACTGCAATAGTATGTTCATAGAATACCCTAAATTTGCTTATTTTTGGCCTTCCATTCCCTTATTTATGACTAAAACTGATTTTTTTTAATTGTTCAGGAAGATCTCATCATGGCACATCAAATGGTGTCTGTCTTATGAAAACCGCCTGTTAGATCTCGATTTTTTGGGGGACCGATTCCCTTGCAGGGAATCGGTTTTCTAGCCGCCCGCGGGGAATAAACTTAGTAAAATGACTAAATCTGAATAGCTAAGCAATGATTGAAGGCCAGAACCACAGCATCACCATGGAAAAAAAACATTAAGCTGTACCTAGAGCGTAAACAACACGCAAACATAATATATTCAAACGTTTATTCAATAAAATGGCACGATCGAAAAAAGAAATTGCATATCCCGAGTACATCAGCGAGTTATGGTAGCGATGCATTTTCAGATTACAAATAGCTGGCTAATCCATTTTTAGGTCATGACTGCTATGTCAAAAAATATGTGATGCATACATATGTTAACTGCTTAAACCAGTGGTGCCTTCCTCTTCCACTTCAGAGCTGTGTAGCTGTGACGGGGTTGCCAGCCACCTCCATCCAGAACCTCATTTGTTCTGAGCAAATGGCATTGTTGTGCTATCAAGCTACGAACATAACTCATTCTCTGTTTGTGCTGTTATACATTTGTCAGAATAACTTTTACAGGGTATCTCAAAACCATTGGCAAAAGCTCCTCCACACCAATATGTAATTACTCGTCTACTCGCAGCCGAGCAGTTTGGGCATCTCTAAGGCTCGGTTCAGGTTTACTGAGGCCTAGTGAAGGTGGCAGTCCTCCATGATGCGGCAGCACGTGATCTCCGCCAGGGTGCCATTGCTGGTGACCGCACCGTGTATGGCATACTGGCGCCTCTGGCTGCACTGCGTCGGCCAGGCCAGTCTGGCGTCGGTGCGCTGCTGGTGGGTGATGGGCTGCCAGAGGACGGGGCGTGTGACGCAGTTCCAGCTGTGCACCGTCCAGGGGGGCAGCAGCGGGCTGCAGCGCAGTGTCAGCGTCACACCGCCGTCGGACATGACCAGGCCCGTCAGCACGTGCCGCGGCGGGCAGGAGGTCTCCACCGGCGCCGTGATGTTGGCGTCGGTCTCCACCGGCAGCTCCTGGATCCTCACGGTCCCGCCGAGCAGCGGCCCGCCGTTGCCGAACTGCGGACACTTGGCGGCGTCGAGCCAGCCTTCTCGGGTGAAGCTGAAGCCGGCGAGGAGGTCGTCGGTGCCGTTGGTGTTGCAGTCCAGCGTCAGAGTGCCGTTGATGTCGTCCTCGGTGGCGTACTCGGTCCGGAATCCTTCGAACTTGAGGAAGCAGTTGTGCAGGCATTGGTGGGCGTAGTGGTGGCCGGGCAGGCAGCGGCAGCGGTCGTCCGTAGCACACGTCCCGTTCTTCAACGTGCACTCGTCAGGGGCGTGGCAGAATCCCCCAACGCCTGTGTAGCGGGGCATCCCTCTGAGGAATGTGTTTGGGTCCGGGCTGGCCGTCTCTGTGCTGTGGCTGGCCTTCTGACGGCACACCAGGCACCTGTATAGGGGCGCCGCCGGGTCGAACCGCCACCCCCAGGCCTCGGTGGCGAGGGCGAACAGGCTGCAGCCGAGCCGGCTCAGGCCGCTGAGCGGCGCCGGCGTCGGCCTGCAGTAGGCGGCGCGGCCCTCCCAACGGGTCACCGCCCGTCCCGCGGTGTGGATGGTGATGGCCGCCGCGGCGGAGACCAGTAGCGCCGCCAGCGCCACCGACAGCCGCGCTCCCGGCATCGTGATTCAGAGCCGCGCCGCGCCGTCGGCTGCACGGTCACTGCGCCCCTCTGAGTCGTCTCCGTCAGTACGGCTCCTGCGTGGTCCGCCTACCTCGGCAGTGCCGGACGAAACATGGCGGTCCTGTGGCGGCGCCCGTTATGTATGCTCTGCAATGAGCCGTGATTCGTGACGGCGTGTGACGGTGTGACGTGATGCCGCCCTCGAGAGTGTCATACCGTGACGGTGTTAGTACGCGCCCGTCGTCCTCGCGGATGTGCCGATTTGCATTCGGCTTTCAGCCAGTCAGGCTTCCCGCCGTCGATGCCATAGAGAGAATGATATCGTCGCCTTTACTGTCCCATTACAAGATACCATTACGGGTGCACGGTGGCGTTGAGGGGACAATGTCGTCGCCTTCGCTGTCCCATTGCAAGATATCGTCACGGGTGCACGGTTTGATCGGGCTGAGTGCGGTCCAATAATGGCGTCTCCTTCAAGCGTGGGTAGTTCATTAGTGGCACTATGGGGTCGGCGATTGCTTCATGGGTTTACGCCTACTGCTTCATGGCCCTTCATCGGAAAATGTGTGATGATGTTTAATGTTATGATTGTGCACAGTTGATGAAGTACTGTTGACGTGGCAGAATGTGGGTCGGTCGTGGTGTCTTCATGTCCGAGGGCAGATCCGAGGGCCGAATAGGATGCAATACAGTTGTATGCAAACACGAGTGGAGTAAACGGAATTTAATATGGACTGACTGTCGCGAGTCGCGGTCGTCCATGAAGGTGAACCCAGTTAACAAGTTTTTGACGAGGGAAATGACCATTCTAGTCTCATCGTCGTGATAGTAAATGTATATTTCTCAAAGTTGAAATGGTCAATATGAGTTAAAATCAGGAACCATGTCTCCATTCGGTACCATGTCATCATGACTTTTTCATGCCCCTGGGCCTGCAATGAGCTGCTCCGGGGGCGCGGCGTGCGGCGTCACCGTAGCGTGACCGCTTAGAGCCGGGGCCGTACGACGCCGAGCCCGTTACCATGGCAACCGGCCCGCAGTCGGCCCAGCGTGTAGGGGAGGGAGTGGCGTGCGCGACAGCTGATCCCTACAGCCGCCACTGAAACTTATCGGCGCAAACTGACCGGACACTCACTCCGAGGCAGAGTCTCTGTGTGGTGTTGAGCTAGGAATTTGAACTACTCTGGTGTGTCGGTCATGGCAGGGTGTGCCCCAAATAAGCTGGTTGGCTGTGGTTCTGTGGTACCTGGCGGATATTATGATGGGGACCAGTTAGGCAGGAGTGGCGTGTACGATGTAACACTGCCTTGCTGCCACATGCCTGTCAGCCGCCGCTAGAGGGGAGACAGGCATCGGTTTGGCATCCGGCCACGGCCTGGGGTACTTATATTACAACACGTTTACAACCACTTTGGAAGCTTTGTATCATTAGTGCTAACCAGAATCTCAGAACTCCATCACTCGTGTGTGTGTGTGTTTGTGCGTTTTTTCCAGTGATCTCTTTCACCACGCATTACATACCCACCCCTGACTGTCCTCTGTTGTTCTGTAGCGGTGTCCACGTTCACCCAGTGTCAGCAGCTGTATGTGACCCCCTGTCTCCGTATTCGCAGCAGCAGCGGCTGCGAGCCGTCTTGGTAAGGCCGCCATCGGCGATGGCCGCCGGGGAGCTGGAGACGGCCGGCTCGGCGGAGATGGAACGGGACAGCCCGCCGCCGGCCAAGGCGGCCGCCACCTTCGGCTTCACCCCCGCACAGCAGAGCATGTTCCAGAGCAGTGAGTACCGCGTGTGGCCCCGCCGGAAGGACCGCGGAGGTGCATCGGCAGTTGTTAAGCTATGATGTTGAGCAGCCTTGTGTATGTCTGTCAGGGGAGATGCGTGCAGCTAATAACTATGCAGTTGTGCGGCGCATTTAACCTAAAGCAATCACCACTGTCATTTGTCATTGTGGCATTGTGCCTTCTTGAACTGTTGTATGTCTCTGCGTTTGACTGCTGCATATCTCAATGTCTGTATCGGACTTCCTAGCTGCCTGTCCTCCAGTCGCCGTGTGTGTATGTTCGCCAGGTAACATGAACGGCCAGCGGGTGGTGATGGTGACCCCGGAGGTGGCCCGCAGTCTGGGCATCGTCTCCGGGGAGGACGGCGGCGAGGACGGGGCGGAGGCCGCGATCCAGATCCAGGAGGACTCGGGCGACGTCAGCGTCAGTGTCATGGACACGGAACAGGACGGGGTACGGGCTGATGGCGGTCTGATGGGCAGAGGGGTAGACATAATGGGCACGGAGAAATGTGATGGACATAAGTGAGATTGACTGAACGCTGCTAACTCAGTCGTACTTCCTACGGGGAAGCTGATATTCGTATTTCAGACAGGCTTGCGATAGGTGTCCAGGCGCCTCTCGTCCACTCCGTGACGGTACATTTGTGTCTCGGAGTCGCCATATGATATACCTGTGTGTATCCCGTTGATGGGTCCGTCTTGTTACCTGCCATCACGTGTTGACGCGTGTTTCTGTCCTGTTCTGTCAGATGATCGATCCGGACCAGTTTCTGGCGATGGAGCTGGCCTCCGGGAAGGCAGAGGCCGTGATGGACGAGGATCTCACGTCGCTTTCCTGGCTGCACAGCAAAAACGTCCTCAAAAGTACGCATAAACTATTATTTGCAACTCGAATGAAGCGCTCCGAATGTGAAGTGGTTAAGTTTTAAATCTTGTGACTCAGGAAATCATCACGAAAGTTGTATGTAGACACCGGCGTAACAATAGACGGTGATGCATTATGTTTGATATCCCAGTAGAAGCGAAAAGAGATGCGAGTATGCTCTTTGATTTCGCTGTCACCGCGCGTCTGAATATTATTATACTGACCTCATTGTCAACCTATGGCGTCCAGCGCGTGTGTTTGTGTTTTCCTAATGTGCCCATCATTCCTACTGTGTCCATGACGCGTGTGCTGTGTGTTTGTCTGCAGCGTCTGACGCGTGTGTTGTGTGTTTGCCTGCAGCGTCTGATGCGTGTGTTGTGTGTTTGTCTGCAGCGTCTTACGCGTGTGTTGTGTGTTTGTCTGCAGCGTCTGAGGCGTGTGTTGTGTGTTTGTCTGCAGCGTCTGACGCGTGTGTTATGTTTGTCTGCAGCGTCTAACGCGTGTGTTGTGTGTTTGTCTGCAGCGTCTGACGCGTGTGTTGTGTGTTTGTCTGCAGCGTCTAACGCGTGTGTTGTGTTTGTCTGCAGCGTCCGACGTTCAGT
>JARFNZ010121395.1:0-12248 GCA_031763405.1 Balanus nubilus | reverse complement strand
GGGGACCCGAGCCCCGCCCTCCCGCCCGGCGGCCCAGCGCTGAGGGGACCCGAGCCCCGCCCGGAATGGCAGCGGGGCTGAGGGGACCTGAGTCCCGCCCGGCGGCCCAGCGCTGAGGGGACCCGAGTCCCGCCCGGGACGGCAGCGGGGGGCGGACACTTGTGATGGGCGTTAGGCTGGCTACAGACTGACTCCACCGGCCCCGCTGGCAAGTGTGAACCAGCTGAGGACAGCGATTTTTCCTCTGTCGCACGACACCGAACACGGCTGCACGACGACCAACACTTAATCACACGAGCACTTAAATAAAAATGAATGTTGCACGTGCAAGTAGGATATTAATGAAGCGAATGTAGAACCTGGCGTGAAGAGTGTCAACATCCTGAAGTGCAGAAGCATACAAATGTCCTATATGTAGGGTGCAAAAGGATTTATTTCTTCACACTTAAGGTGCGCTAAATGCGATGGTGGCCACATCTTTCGTCTGTCGACTAGCACTCTCCAGGGCAGGAGATCCTGTGGGGGTCGTGGGGGTCTGGACCTCCATGGGCCCACCGGATGACACAAATTGTGGGTCCGTGGGGGTCCACTAAAAAAACAAAAAATGCGTGCGGGATACTTTTCCGGAGAAGAAAGAGAGAAGATGCAGCTATTTGAATGTAAAACAGGTCCCTAAGATAGCATGGGTTGAGTTTTCTGGTGGATATAATTTGCTGTCTGAAAGCCAGAGCGTCCCTCTGGAAGCAGAGTGGGCCTTCTCGAAAAAGAGCGAACCTTCTGAAGAAGAGAGTGAATCCCCCATTGATCGACGATGGCCTCAGGAAACAAATATTTGGTAGTTTAGAGCGAGTTCTATGAAGGTTCGAACGGGCACCTGGAGATTAAAATGGAGAATGGACATCTTTGTTTTTTTTCTAGATTTAGTTGGAATGTTTTGATGGCCGATTTTGTTGATGCTTGCCAATGTTTTGGTTTGGCGAATGTTTTGGCCGGGTGCTCCCCCCCCCCCCCTGCGACCGTAACTGCCCTGCGACCGAGCCCTTTCACCTGGAGTTTAGTTGGCGACCACTTTGCACTTTTTTACATCTGGAATGTGCATTCGAGAGGTCGGAGCTTTCTGGAGGTAGGAATTGGGCTTCTTAGTGGGATCTGTGCCACGAATTTGTCAAGATGAGAAACCTAAGTTTTGGGTACATATGTGCCGACGCGAAGTACTTAGGGCCTACTGAGATATCTTATACGTCGCACGAATGCCTCCTTAGGGTAACCGATGGCCCCTCCCTGCCGCCGGAGGGATCCTCAGACCGTCTTGGCCCCGCAAAACAACCAATGCTCCACACAGGGACAGGGGGTGACAGCTGGCCTGATAAAGGCCTTCCCCTGTCATTCTCGGTCGGCCTGAGTGCAATACCATCCGGGGAGATGCTCCGCCGGCCTAAGAGGCCCTTATACGGGGTTCACACCGAGGATGGCGGTCGCCAAAAGATATCTGCCATCGTCACCTTATTGGGCACCAGCCCAAGAGATCAAAGTTAATGCTCATAAATCAAAATTTGAATTAGAATTTAAATTAGGCAAGCCAAATTCAACTTTGATCCGTCGTGCGGGTGTCCGGTTTACCCGCGTCCCTCTGGAGGATAAATTTTACCACCACCCCTCCCGGATTTTCGTAATAGCTTCAAAACGACGGTAGATATCGACATGAAACTTTTGGTATCTTATCTGGCATCAGTTTACCGTCTTCCTGAATGTTTTGAGAAGATCAGTTGAGATGTTTTTGGGAAAATTACATTTTAGTGACGTCGTGTCACGCCATTTTCGGTTAAAAATCCACAAATGTTTCATGGCTCATAAAAAGTCGAGTTTTGAAACAAATTGCTAATAAAGCCGCCAAAAGAAAGGAAATGGCATTCTCTTTCAAATGGCTATTTTGGAGTTTTGAAATTTATTATTTTTGGCTCCTAAAAATAAATAAAAACATTTTTTTGGGGGGAAATAACCACAAAATCCAAGAAGCGACCCCAGTGGTGGTTACGCACCTGATTCTAAATCTTTTGATATAAAACTTAATCTTAAAAACTCAACGCATGACATCGTTTCCCTCAGCGTTCTGGTTGTAGATTTCGCTGTATTTTACTGCTGTTCACCTGCGGCAGCTGAAGTTCGTCGTCCTCGTCATCAGTGCAGTCGATCAGTTCGTCCTCGTCATCGTCCGAGGCGGGCACGAGGGGCAGCCGGTCCCACGTCTGGTCCTCCGGGTCGCCGGCATCCGCGCTGCGAGCTGCCCGCACATCGAGGGCATGGCCACGGGGTCAGAGACGGTACACGCTCGGACACGGCGTCAGAGGCAGTACATACTTGGACATGGGATCAGAGGCGGTACACTCGGACAATCAAATCAATTGATACGAGGGGGGTAAAATTTATCCCCCCCACCCCCCGCGGGGCGCGTTCGGCTGGAGACCCCAGCGGGGCGCAGGTTAGAACGAGTGTGTCTACTGTTTTTATTGCTCAAAACATTTTTGTATACAATAAGCAGCAATTTGTATCACGTTTGAATGCGATGAAATTCATATATAGCATCCGATAATTGAATTTTTGCTTATACTGTTTCGGCTTTTTTCGGTATAGATAATGATGAAAGCGGTTTCCACTATAGTGAAGGCAAACAAACGAAAAAGTAAGTAATGTAATACGGCGAACGGCACACATATGACAAACACGTGACACGCACGGCACACTAATGAACAGTTGTTAAGCTCACAATATTTTCAATTATATATTTTTTTTTAATCAATCTGCAGAAGAGTTTCGCTCTACCGACTGCCAGAGCGGATGCCAAAACCCGCCGCTTTTGATATCTGCTCTCCACAGAGTAAATTCGTGGAGCAAAATATCTAATTCGCTGATTGGTTGTATTGCCGAACGCACAGTAAGTAAATATCCTGCGCCAGTTCTTACGTAGTGCATTTGTGCGAGGGTTGCCAGAGTGCATTAGCATGGACTTCTACAGCGAGGGAAGGGGGACGGGAGGAGACACGTCCCCTACATTTCCGTATTTTCACATTACGTCCTTGGGTGCTGCATGAAAAGAATTGCCTTAAAAACGCCTCCGTCCTCAAGCCTTCAGTAAGTGTGGTGCCCTTGTTAGCTAGTTACCGGATATAATCCCTTCTGCACTATATGAAACTGCTGCTACCGACATGAGGCCGTGACCAAATGCGACATTGTGGGAGACAACCTGCTCCTTCCCTGCAACGGGCAGTGGTTGCAGCTGTGAGCAATTTAACTGCCGGTCGTCTTTTACGTAGACTAAAATGTAGTCAAGTGCTGCTTAATGTAAATATATCTTCATTTAATGTTAATACTTAAAGTTCCCAGAGTGACCGTTTCTCAGACATATGTTATTCACACCGTCCGCGGTGGCGACAACGGTACTGAGCAAATATAGCGCGTGGTCCGCTTGTGACAATACAGGAACATCGGGCATCTCATCGATTTTCATGCTCTTGCTGTATCAATCACACATGAAATGCCTGGAGCCGGAGCTTGAATCCTCCCTCGAAGCCAGAGCCGGATCCCCCCCCCCGCTTCACATTATGGTAAGTAGGTAGGTCAGAGAATGGGGAATCGGAGATGGATTGCATGAACATGGTGAGGAAGATGTGCGGGGAGAAAAGCGTATGCTGCGCCCTTACTCTGCGACACAATTTGCAATTTAAATCTCAACCCAAAGCGCGGCCGCATACCTTCAGCGAGGCGACGTCCGTTCCAGACGTTACCATCGCTCCACCACTCTGCCTGCTCGGCTCTACAGCTCTGCAGGACAACGGACCACAGGCACAGGCATAGGCCCGGCTCTACAGCTATGCAGGGCAAGGAATTACAGGTATCGACGCTGCTCTACAGCTCTGCAGAATAAGGAATTACAGGTATCGGTGCGGCTCTGCAGCTCTTCGAGACACTCTAAAATTGTGAATCAGTCATTGTAACTATTGTGTATATTTTACTTTAAACCTTCCAAATCACCCTGAAACACAATTTTATGGACTCTTCATATTCAATAAATGACAGATCTCTGGAGAACGTGAAATCCATTCGATATTTAGGCGCCATTCTCAACCATAAGCTGGACTTTGCAGAGCACGTGACTTGAATCGTCACCAAAGCCAACAGAGCATGTGTACTGTGCATTCGAACATTCCAGCCGGCCTCCCCATGGTCACGCTGCCCCAAAAAACGGTAAATAACTTATGAAAATACCCATTTCCGAATTTGGTGCGACTTAGGCCAGAATTGTCTGGGGAATCCGGTGGTGTGGTTTTTAAAATTGTGATATTTTTTTTAGATATTCGCCTTTCCACGCGAATTTAAGATAACATTGTCTTTGGATGTAGCCGTATATAACGAAAACAAAACTTCTGAATGCGAGCAAACGTTGCTTGTTCCGAAAGCCTGCTCTATTCTCGTTCAAATTGTGTCAAAGTTGTATATCTCGTTCAAAATGCATGGTATACGGCTTGCAAGGCATATAGGTAATGGCCGCGTAGACGGCGCCTGGCGCTATGCTGGCTGGCATCGTGCGGTACGTGCGGCGAAATACCGACGTACATATGAAAGCCTGAGTACATTGATCATGCAAATACAAGTGGGAAACTGAGACAGGTGTCTCTATGTCTCATCAGCTTAGGCACATCCTGCTTTATATTTGTTTTATAAATGTTTAACTATCCGAGTGACTACTCTGTGAGACGACCTAACTATGCATCGTTGTACATACTTGCAAGGCCGTCACGACTTACAAACGGCATTAAGTTATTTTTTGTTTGACGAACAGCGATAAACAACATAATGGGCCTGGAGACAAGGGGAGGTTGTCCATGCTCCACTCCCCACTTTCCATGCCGTTTCTGCTTCCTTGGACAGCGTAACAAGCATTAGTGTCACTGTTGAACGCCTGTAGGATGCACCAAAAAAGGACCCTCGCTCTACAGAGTATGGGACTCTACCCGAAGCAGGCCTTCAATCGGCTAAAAACGGCCAATTGTAACCGAAGAATGACTTATGCATGTCTTTTAATGATCCATTCAAGTTAAATTGCTCCATATCAAGATCAATGTATTGGCTGACATCTTCGGGGAAGTAGATATGGCAAGGACCAGAGAGGTTCCTCTGTGCACCACCTTGTTTCTACACAAGGATGCTGCTCATCGCCGTTTGCGAAACGTTGTATTGTATTGTATTGTATTGTTCATCATCAGGCACATCCACATAGTGACGTGGCTATTCTGCGCCTCGTTGTCAACATGTTAAAACGAATGGTCATTGGTTGTCACATGCATGCAGCTCACACAAACAGAGCACACTCATACTCTATTCACGGACATAGAGTATGAGTGTATGAGTCACAATCGAGTGCTTAAAACGGCGCCTGCCTGACTCTGATCGGATCGCCGGCGTGACGAGGTGGTCAGCGTTCCGAGTGGCACAGTGGACTGGTAAACATCACCACGCGTGACCAGATCATTGGCAATGGACTCAGGCTCTGACGTCGAGATCATTCGCTTCAACAAGTTAAGATCGTGGTACAGGTACATATGCTCAGCATGAAACCAATTCAGTCGGTGGAGCACGTAAAACTTGTGGTCAAACTTTCTACGTCCGGATAAAACAGGGGCAGCAAAGTTCAGCACCTCCTGGACACGCTTCATC
Organism: Balanus nubilus; assembly: GCA_031763405.1. Taxonomy (NCBI): domain Eukaryota; kingdom Metazoa; phylum Arthropoda; class Thecostraca; order Balanomorpha; family Balanidae; genus Balanus; species Balanus nubilus. Next base: position 6,536 of record JARFNZ010121395.1, on the reverse strand, counting down.
CGGGTGCTGTTGCACACGTCGCACACCACCAAACAGTACAGGATGCGCGAGATTACTAGGCCCTGTACGAGCGTCAGCGGAGTTGTCCTGGGCAGACTATGCCTGCTATGGTTCAGCCCACAGAGCATGCCGGTGCATCGTTGTACCACGCTGTCTACATGCGAGGTAAAAGTCATGTGCTGGTCAAATGGGACACCCAGGTTTAGGACAGTGTTGGAACCGGCGACATCGGCATCCATAGATTTGATGTTGACAGGGGGAGACGCTGAATGTTTTGCCGCGAGCCAAAGATGATGAACTGAGTTTTTTTTGTGCGTTGATTTCGATGCCATTTTTTCCAAACCCAAGGCCAAACCACTGAGAGAGCAAAGCCAGGTTGTGTTCCATGAGCTGCACCAGGGAGCCGATGTCGTCGGTCCCACCAGAGACCGCCACCTGAATATCATCCGCATATTGTAAGTACAACGTGAGCGTTACTAATGTGAAAGGTAGCCAATGGCTTGTAGCCAATGGCGACAAGCCATTGGCTACCTTCAGGCCGTTAGTGATTCGTGACGTCCTGGCTACATCCAGTGACATTTGCTTGGCTCAAAGAAGTCAGTTTGAACATTTAGAAAATAAAATAAAACATGATGTATCGAAGTTGATGAGGAATACAGACAGTTATCACAGTTTCCCGACCTGTAGTTTTAATATAAAGATATCGTGCTTGCAGATATACGTCGGTGATAGAAGTACCTCGCGGTGCGAGCCAACATGGCCAAGACGCCTGGAGCCGGCAACTTGGTCATTACCTATATGTCTTGCAAGCCGTATACTACGCATGCTTAAGGTGATAAAAGCGAACACTTGTCATCATCAGAAAATCAGGCTTTCGAAATATGCGAGATTTTCTTACATTCAGGAGGACATTTTTATCATATACTACTACAACCATTGAATTCGTTAACTGAAAATCGTTTGTGGATATAAAAAGTGAATATCTCAAAAGTGAAATTTTCACGATTTCAAGAACCACACCATCGGGTTCCCCAGGCGATTTTGGCCCGAATCGCACCAAATTTGCGAATGGTATTTTCAGAAGTTATTTACCATCTTTTGGGGGCAACGTATGGTGTAAGCTGGACAAGCCATAAGAAGCCAGAGGCGGTATAAGGAGCCAGAGACGACTCTGGCTCTGGCTCTGGCTCCTTATAACGCCAGCGTACCGTCCATTATCGAATAGGCTGCTCTGTGATATGGGGTGGTGCTGCCAGATGCCTCCTCGTTCGATTGGAGAGCCAGTGCCCTCTTGTTTGTGTGGAGAGAGTACAGAACAGCTTTTGATGTGGCTGGCGTGGACTGTGATCCAGTGAAAGGGTCTCCAGTGATAATTTTGTGGATGTTTCCCATTAATTTAGGTGATATTCGAAATATTATTGCCTACAAAGTATATTTGGATTCATATATCATGATCATAAAACAAGAAATACTGAAAGCAAAAACTTTCTAAAAACTCACCGGAACTTCCGAGGTTCGACCAACCCGCGCGATTATTTATCGCGCTATTTTGTTAGCTGGTCGATACATTATCGATAAATTAAGTTAGCTGGTGCTTACTACGCAGTCTATTACAAGATAACTATATATAACGTCTATTACGCGGTGATTTATCCCAGCGCGATCGGAAAAAATAGAACTTAGAAGTGCCCTCTGTCACCTTCATCTGGTGATGCATTATGGTCTGATGACAGCAACGTCAGAATACTTCACGATTCTGACGGAAATTCAAGACATTTTCCTAGATTTCGCAGGAATCTCGAGAATTTGATGTTTTTGCCAATGACTCAGACAAAAGTCTTGGCCAGTCGGGACAGTCAAGTGAAGCTCTAATGGTATAGCATTGGAGGTTACCGACAAAAGCGTTCAGTCAGCCGACTAACTTGGCAAAATTGGCACAACCAGCCCACTTATTTAGAGACAGAATAGGACAAGGCATTACAAAACGTCCAACTTAAGGACCACTTCTGGCGACGAGATGAGAAGAATGACCCGCTGTTAAAATTCGCCAAGGGTTGTTCCATGGTTGGTGATATTTGGTTGTATCGGATAGAGGATTTACGGTTGTCGTTTGGGCATGATATCGGGTTTCGCTTCTTGCAGTGACGAAGAAAGAAGCAAGGCAAGCAATTTACAAAATAGTTACATCAATGCGTCACCCCTTGCGTAATGGACAAACCAAAGCCAAAACACACAGCCAAACCCTTTGGGCAGAATGGTCCTTTTGGTCCCAGAGAAAACTTAAAAATGTATTTATTTGGCGCCCGCTTTATGTATCAAGTTAGCACTTTTAACCAGCCCTAGGATCATCACTTGCAAATTATGATCTGCTGTTACCGAATCATGTACTGCATTTAGGAGCTCTGCGTGCACAGTGTACAGTACCCTACACACCTTACACCCCACACACACTACACAGTGCGATGTTCTATTTTATGCAAAGTTTGTAAAGCTTCGTCCTCTCATCACACCTGATGAGTGTTTTAACAAGGTAAACTAGAATCGCTACCAGATCGCTGTTAAATCAATTATTTACTGTTCGCCTGGGTGAGTTATGTATCTCGGATTGTTCATGCACATTTCTCGCAAGTTTTCAGCCATTGTTTAGGTTTCTCACCCAGTTCTGACATGTTTTACGATGCACTAGACCAGCTCAGGCGGCAGATCATAGCTAGATGGAAAGAGGTCTATCCTCATTTTAATAATTAACCAGCAAGCCATGTGTATTGCGTACATTGGCATATACAGCTAGTACAATTTGCATCGCGTGACGCAATGTGACTTCATCCGTGCATACATCCACAACATAATCTGTCTGGCGCTATATTCCGGTGGTCACGGACACCAACTGTTTGTTGATGGTTTCCTTATGACAGGGAACCACGTGCGGCTGTGGTAATCCACGGCTTGGAGGAGATGCTGACGCGACCCTTTGTCGGAAATTACGCCTTCGTTTTAATCCATGATGAGCGATAGCTAGGTACATAACAGCATTCAGGGGCTTCAACCCCTAGTCTACGTTTCTAACGATACTTTGTCCTCCCGGGTATCAGATGCCCCATGCACTGAGCCACGTTCAGACTGGACAACAGCAAATAGGTATGTGGTGAGATCCTGGCCACACGCGGTCTGCGAGGACGTGCTATTGTCGATGTATGCTGTTGAACGCTGGGAACATTGGTTTGCCGCCGCATTTAAACTTTGAGGTGTTGTGGCATTTCGGTGATTTCGAGTACAATCACCGCTGATGGATGTCTGCTACATATTCATTAAATGTGTCTCCTTGCACAGATGTCGTAAATGAAGACCGTCCATCAAGTGTTTTTAGACAGGCAGCTTCTGCGCTGTCCACCCCAGTACAATATCAAGAAGTCTGGACAGAGCGCATGCCGTTCGCTGGGACGATGTTGACACAGATGTTGATGTTGACTACACGCAGCCAGTGGATCACCTACTTAGTATTCCAGCAATTAGTCAGAGATTGAGACGAGTGATCTTTACTTTTGAGGTCTTCTATATCTAGTTTTGGGTGCCATTTTAAGAGCCCTCGCATTTTATGAGCTCTCGCTCCCCCTTCTCCCCCGGTTTACAACAATGCACAGATGGAAGCAAGGCCTCAGCACCGAACAGCACCATTACCAGCTCAACAATGTCACTGCATGGTATTTTGTATTATTTGTATTAGACAATTAAAACACTCTCCAATATTAAAAAGGCTATTCTGAGTGTCGTGTCACATTTGGTAATTAGTAAGAGGAGACACGTTAAAAACGACACTCAGTCCTAGCACACATTAAGATCAAACAAAATTTAAAGCTGGTATATCTCACACATACAGACACACCCATACCTGGCGCAGTCGTACATCCTACTCAATAAACATAGGTATAACTGAATCAGTATTCTCAGGCACCTATCAACCTATTTAAGCAAGATTTACTTTGTTTGCCCAGTTAAAATCAAAGTCGTAGTGTTTTGCATATTATATATTTCGCACCTCGTTCCTGACCTTGGAGTATGGACGTGCCCGTGTTTGCGGCGCAACTCACTCACCCATATGTGTTTGAATGTCAATGGAGCTGATAAATACCATTCTTGTGCCGCTCTGCTAGTACTATCTTCCCATCGTCGGCACGCCTGCTAGTCTTTAATATCTTGACATTTTCTGTTATTGTCTCACTTCTTTGATGACTGAACAATCTACCCCATTGGACTTAACCAACTATGACAGACTAGAGTGAAAAATTCCTTGCTCAAACAGTGCCGCCATTTGATCTAATGTGTCAGCAACTCCACGTACCAACATGGTGCTCTTTAGACGGAGACCACGTTCTAAGAAAGTAACACTTTAAAGTAATATGTCATAATTATTTGAGGTGTCTTCATGCGCTTTGTTATGACCTCCAATAGTTTTAATGTAATGCATCTATATTTATCACAGCCAGCTCTATTAGTGTCAAGTAGCACTTATGGTCATTCACAGGCTTGAGAAGACAAGTTGAGCTGCTGGGCCAATGAAGTCTGGCTAATAAAATAAATACAACCCCAAACTATTACATTGTTTTTGGTATTGTACTTCAAATGGGTGAACAGCTTAGAAATATTCGCTTAAAAAACATGAACATGTAGTTCAGAATTTGCTCCTTTCTTTATTGCAACTAGTTTAACCCGGCTTAAATGGACAAATGAAAAAAACTTTTAGCCGGTAAAAATTTAAACTGTGCGTGATAGCCAGCGGCGACGTTTCGAAGGAATAAGCTTCATTTTGCCGAGAGTTCCTAGGGATCCTGGATCGTTTCCAGGAGCTATGTTGATGGATCCTATATATCCTGGATCATGCCTGGGAACTCTTACTGGATCATGTGGATCCTGGGTCGTGGTGTTCCTATATTTTCGTTGCATCCTGTGGATCCCGGATCATTTATTTAAGATAGAAGTCGGTGTATGATATTCAGGATAATAGTTTTTTTCCTTGGAAGGGCTGCCTAGAATCTTGCAAATCTTTAGTGATTATGTGGACAAGTTACAACACAACAAAGATTGTCTTACAACATAGCAACTGCAACCACTAGTTATCTATGCTTTCAATGTATTCAATCTGAGTACAAGTTTTGCTACATCGTATCGGAGTTTACCTTGCAATCATTTATACAAGTAAGTGTATGAGGTATGAATAGCAGAAAATCAGACAGCAAAATGGATTCACATTTGATTGAAATAGGAAACTGATAGTTTGTGGCCATGTGGTTTATTTTTTACCTTATATTTTTTAATGCATTTCACGAGTAAATTATTATCAGTTTAACTTAAGAAGCAAAACCTTGAACAGATTTTATCATGCTGTCGATGTTCCGGGTCCTGGATTTTTTGTTGCTGATCCCACGCATCCTGGATCCTAAAATTTTCCCGTTGGATAGCATTTGTCCTGGATCTTGCCAAAATAATTTGTTGCGGATCTTGTGGATCTTGTCTCTTTTCTGGACAAAAATATCGGTGGACTTTTCGGATCCTGAATCTATAAGGCAAACGTTGCCGGTGGATCCTGTGGATCCCCGATCTATTGGGCAGACTTCGACGTTGGATCCCATGAATCCTGGACCCTGCACATGTATCCTACCACGGGCTCCTGTGGATCTTGGATCCTATTTTTGTTGCGGCACATGTCTGCCGGTTAGTTTATTTACTTTTTATATGATTTGTACTGAAACAAATATATAATATATTGATATCATTTGAAGATACTTTTATAGAAGAAAATGTCTTAAGTGTATTATATATTATAGGTGCTTTCCAATGACGACCATATTGCTTCCCTTTGTAGAGATACCGAAATCCGTATACTCGCTGGGCAGATGGGATCGTGACAAATGACCCTTGTTGATCCAAAAGGAGTTTCCGTTTCGGCGCGAAATTTTGTGTACATGCTACCAACTAAATGGGCAAACTTGGTAAAAATTGAAAAAAATCGAAACGGGCAAAAATTGCCAAATTGTCAACATTTTTCAAGGTCATTAGTGCAAAATGCAAAAATTTGATCGTAGGATGCAAATTTGTATTACATCGCATTCCTTGACTCTTGCGCTCTCTCATGATGTATAACTTTGCCCCGATATTTTTTATCTTCGAGATACAATGACAAACGTAATTCGATGTTTGCCCTTGACCAGAATTTTCGCACACCTGTATCTCGTGATCCCGTGATCTGGCGACAACAAAAATTTCCAAATCGAAATCAGTGCCAAGGATAAACCCGTTAACAAAGTTAATGTGAAATCGGAGAAATTGTGGTTGCCATGCCTTGGTGATTTGTCCTGGAATTGCCCATATACAAATGTACGCAATACACATGGCTTGCTGGATTGTAGTTCCAAGGTCAACTGCCTGTCAAGGAGGGCTGGTTTTGCCCTAATATGATAGTACACATCCTATGATATGATGTGATATATATCATACCTATTTATATCATATCATGTGATACATATCATATGATATATATA
>JARFNZ010121384.1:0-12248 GCA_031763405.1 Balanus nubilus | reverse complement strand
TGATCTAGAGCGAAAAATATGAAGGTCAGATTTTGAGGCCCTAATTTGAGACAATTTTGGAAATTTGACCTCATTTGACCTTGAAAATATTGACCTAGATCCGTAAAAATTGCACAACAAAGAGTTCTCCAGCGTCCCTTTCCATCCTCCAAATTTCGTTAATCTAGCTCTTATAGGAGCTGAGATCGTAGGGGGGGGGGGCCAGATTCTGCCCCCCCTCCTGGGCGCTGAATTCTGAGACCCCCTCCACAGCGCGTGTTAAGTCGTTTTTGTTTTCAAAAAGATGAAAGGTCAATTTTTCGATGACATTGCAAAGGCACGCTTATATTTTTATCAGTAAGGCTGAAGCTATACTTCATTTGATTGATCACGTTGGCTGAAATGAATAACGTCCACTGGTGATACTAATAAATCCAAAGTTGTCTTACGTTTACCAAGATATAAGCGTTCACAAACTGAAACAGTAAGAGGGAAAAATCATAACCTATTTACCTGTCGTACCAAATTAAGTTCTATAAATGGGTTTTTATCTCGTTTAGGCTTTTAAGGTGTCGTATTGTTTTATTTCATGGTTTGTGATGTGCAGTATTATTATATTAACTCTGTATATTACCATTAAAAAAGAATTGTATTGTAACTAATGTTCACCATCATTTTTATTTAAATTTACTCTAACTGAAAATGAAAAAAAAATAATGCAACGGAATTGGTACCATACGATTTTGGTTATTTTTTTTTAGGAATGAAAGTCGCTGCTTCTATTTCTATGCACTATTTCATCACGACGAAGAAGATAAACTTTGAAACAACATCTTCACTGTATGACTTTAAAACATACAAATTATAGCTGTTTCTTTTTCTAATTCGATGGTAACCGCATAACGATTTAATAATTGAAATATTATTAATTATATTGCCTAATCAAAGATCAGACAACATTCACTAACATTATACAAACATAATCCCTTTGACAAGTTTACCTATTGCGCTGATAGCTCCATTGGACGCAGTTGCTTGGTTACCACTCAGGCACGTGCAAGGCTGGACGACTCTGACGTAGACGAATGATGCACCCACTATTTGGCCTGTCCCAGTGATGGACGATTAAGGCGGAGGGGCTTCGGCGATGCCCTTGACAGTGAACCCAGCTGAATGGCCGGCAAGCGCGACACACCTGTCAGTGGCTTACTCAGATCTGTAGCAGACAATAGGATAATTATTCGGTACAGCATATGCGTGCCTGTGTGCATGTTCAAGACCAGTACCTGAAAAAACCTGGTCAGTGCATTGTTAATAAAGACATATGTCTCTGTGATCTATAATTATTGACTACAAGGAATGCATATTACCTCTGGGAAGCAATATTTCCCCATGAGATTTTCCTCGGTTGGAGAAACGAACAGGGAGACACAGGGAAGTTGATAATACTTCAGAGACTTCTTGCTGGCTGCAAATCAAATTAAGACGCAATGATTCTAGTCGCATGGTTTCCTCCAAACATTCATAACAGGTTATAATGCATCATTAAGCAATTTCATGATTGTGCGCCGCAGACCGGTTCTCACCACACCCCAGTGCTCCTGACACTCCAGACACACATAAACTCCAGACACTCCAGACACACATAAACTCCAGACACTCCAGACACACATAAACTCCAGACACTCCAGACACACATAAACCTGCTGGTATTTTTAGCGTGACCTCTGGGGCGGAACTGGCACTCGCCATCCCCCGCCTCTCTGCCTCCCAGACGACCGCGTGCCAGACAGAACTTTCTTCGCGCGCGTGCGGCAGCCCGTGTCGCCCCGCCACCTCCGAGCCGAGGATCCGGCGCGCAGGTCGTTCCCCGACAGCGCCGTTTTTACCGTTAACGCCAGTGGAAAGCGGCTTCCGTCTTTCACTGAAGCGACGCTCGCCGGGCGGCGCTACGTTTCACCTCTGTACCACGTGATGGCGCGGCGCCACTCCGTCGACGCCACGGCTGCAGTCACGTGACCGGGAGACGGGTCGGCGACTGTGGGTTCGATCGGGCGTAGGTGGACCAGACTGGGCCAGACGGCGTCCACAGTCAGTGGTACATGAAGAACTGATCGTTTTGGATGGTCTGAGAATCGATGACGCGATGTGTGGACTACCCAGTGCCACGAGAAGACTGCGCTTGTGAGATGTGGCTGGTTTTCCCGATGTGTAGGCACCTCTACATGCACGTTTTTCGTGGATTGCAAGGGGAGGGGATTACAGTGTATCGAGAGATAACTCTCCCGGCCGAGCAGAGGAACACGTGCATAAGATGCTCTGAGAGACTCTGTGAGCTTATATCCCCACCGCTTCCTTTTCTGTGAAACTATCAGGGAAATCCGATCATTCATGGAATATCATTCGTTGTTGTCAAGTTCCTGGAAGGTCATGGGAACATAACCTGTGAATAGACTGGTGCGAGAATTGTTAGATTTCCTCCTCTCCCTGTCCTATTGCTACTTAATTTATTCCGGACGCTGTACCCATGTCGCAATGAAAAGAGAGATTGGATTCTTGGCACCGTATCAAGTGGCGAGTTCAGGTGGTCCAGCGATCCCAGAGTTCGTGATCACGTGACCAAATAGGATCCTGATCACAGTGTCGGCCGGACTCTGATGGTCCAAAACTCATGATCACGCGATCAACAGTGGTCCTGTCTGGAATGAGGAGGTTCGGAGCTCATGCCCATGTGACCAAAAGGGTCATGACTGCTTTTCGGCCACTTGGCACAGTTTTTCATAGATGGTATCTTACTTGCTAAAAGATCGTAGACATCCCATACTACAAAATAAGTGGAGGTCTGTCAAAGCACCACACCTGCAGCCTTGAAACTTTTAGGCATATGTCTTGTTTCTGACATAACACAAACAAAAGTTTCGTAATTGTGACCAAGTTTGTCATTTTTAGCTCCACCGTTGTCATGCACTGCAGTCAAACTAGATTTATGTAGAGGTGACTACTAGGACGCTGGGCCTCACGATACATAAAACCACAAATACCGCACTGCGAGAAATAAAATGACAAACCTTACTTTTATATCACACTGTAAAAATCTCGAGTGGCTGCGTTAGCGCACAAACTTCACAGTAACAGTATCTTTAATTGCGTTTTTTTTCTCATCATGACAAGAAATGAAAAGTTAGAAATAGTATCTATATGTGGTACGTTCCCATCTATTTTTTGTTTGTTTTAGGGTGCCCAAACTGCGAGGTTATCGGAGTTGAGGAATCAACCTTTGCAGTGATAAGTGTGCAAGACAGTCATGATCCCTGGACAGGGAGTGTGATGGGCCAGGCCAGGAGTGAGATAAACTGTGATTCCCCGGGAGAGGTCTGCTGGCACAACCCGATCTGGCCCGAATAAAGTAGGAGTTGCTGTAGAAAGTGCTTCGTCACTATTAACCCGACGAGATGGTGACGCAGACAGCGCTTCAGAAACGAAGCCAGCTGTGTCATCATAACACTGCTCGTTCGGCCAGGGCTGAGGGGTCAAATTATCTAAAAAATTGCTAAATATCATAAAAATATTTTTTAATGAACTCTGAGTCTTGAGTTATTTCAGTTACATTTATATTTGTACGACCTCAACCGACAAACTGGGGATCAGGGGAAATTTTATAATTTCTAGTAACAGAAGCGTTTGAAATAATTGGTGTTGAACATCAGAAGAGGCAAAATGAAAAAGTGATTCGCAGAGTACAGGCTTTAGAGGACCCTGAGTTGCATCCCGCAAAGGTATTTATCTGCCAATTTTATCATTTGTGTGACACACATTTCAAGTTGAGCGATAGCGTTGTCTTGTCTTCTACACATAGCGCAGGCCATGATAAATGCTGCTGCGTTAACGACACTGCAATTAGGAGTGCAGATTTATTCTCTCTTTTCGGAGAGATTGATGTAACGCTTATAGCCGTGCCGAGATTGATGCTAAGCCTGTTCGGCCGTGATCTAATTCCTCATCACGAACATGCCTTATCTGAGACTGCTGTAGCTCGTTTGATCGGCAACGCTAATTTTGTAAGCCCTTTGATCACGCACCGGTGCAGCGCAAGACACTTATTTGAAAGGAAACGTCTCCACCTATGGATGAGCACGAAATTTAAAAAAAACGCGGGAGCATAAAACTGCTAACCGCGCTTTTTGCATTAGTGTCATGATTTCTGGAAGGCTTAAGCTGACACACCTATAAGTGTTAGTCCTATTATTTTGCTCTTAAACTTACAAATAACTTATGTTACCAACCACCCTTGCAAAATATATACAAGTATTTGTGTTATAATGACGACTAATACCAAATTTGTGTCCCTATACACGCGGAAGCCTTAATACTTATTTCACACGCAAACTAACGATACATGCACGAAAGCGATATTCCTCTTATGCGATTAAATGTAATTCCGAGCAGTTTTTTTTAACACACCCTTCCTCGCATTAGTCGTATAAAATTAGTGTCCACCGTTTAGTTTCCACAAATGTATTCACTTTTCAGCCCACACCTAACTTGTAAATATAAACGTGAAAACAGGCATACATCTTCTTCAGGTTGTGTTGAATATTAAATTTGTTTCCTTGGTAAACAAAAGACTCGTTACCTTTCAGCTATTGGCATCTGAACATTAGCTTTTATCAGTGGAAAAACTACTGCGTACATTTGCATCACTGCTTCGCTTACCTATATTATTTAGGTACATGACTACGCTGCAAATCAGCAGCCAGTTTGTGCTGACTCTTCTGCCTCTCAACCGCGAGTCGGCCTCTGCTGACATCGTGAACCGTGATTGGCTGATTCTGAGGAAAACCCTCAATGGCAAACCTTTCATCGGCTCGCTCATTGCGCAATTAGTGACTCAGCTCGCTCAAGCCTCGCACACCATTCCACCAATGGAGGATTTGTTCGGCACTCGACCCTATATGGGAATCCTACTCGCCCGATCGGCGAGTGTCGGTGCATGTGCTGTCGGTGTCGGTGTATGTGCTATGGGAACCCTACTCGCCCGGTCGGCGAGTGTCGGTGCATGTGCTGGCCAATTCCCATCGCTGTAGTTGAAGTGTTTGTGTGTCCCGCGACACGGCACGGACTCGCCGGGCTCTCGTGCTATCCATCCTAGCGGGATCGACAACATTCTGCGAGAGCGAGTCGAAAATAAATGCGCGTCAGTTATACCGCCGCACGCATGCGCACTGCAGAGTGCCTCAGCAAAAAGTGACACGCTATTTTGTGCGCGTGTTGATCGTAAATAGTGAGTTGCGCACATTTGCTGTACTTGAGTTTGCGTTCTGCAGACAGGGAGGCAGGCGGAGCGATTATTTTGAGATGCAAGATGTGCAGATAACTCGATCGCTTCGCGCAGTAGGTGTAATCTGCACTTGGGGCTAGAGGTAAATTACGTATAAGAAATTACGCAATATGAAATACGCAATAATGAGCGCATCGTGATCCGTAGATAAATTGAACGGCATATGGATTGTGGAATGTTGACTGAAAAATCGACCGATAACAGTTACTTTAAATGTTATTATTGAGTGTGGCCTGTTGAATCTTGGATACTGACTGTTGACTTACGACTATTGACTGTTGACTGACGACTATTGACTGTTGACTGACGACTATTGGTTGTTGACCGCTAACTGTTGACAGTAAACCGTCGCTGGTGGTCGTTGACCAATGCCTTTGAACAATCAACTGCTGACCGTTAACTGTTGACCACTGACGGTTGGCGGTTGAAGGTTGATGGTTGACATTAACTGTCGACCGTTGGTGGCTGTTGACCGCTAACGGTAGACCATTAACGGTAGACCGTTAACTGTTGACTGTTGACCATGAACTGTGAGCAGTGGACTGTTGATCATGGACTGTGCACAGTGGACTGTGGACAGCCGGTGGCGGACAGTGGAGTCCACACCGTGCTCACCGCGCGTGACCAGTGTGGCAATGATGGGTGGCCCAGTCCGTCATCGTTTTTGTTCCCGCCGCATCTTTGTCTTGTGATATTCAATGGCACCGGCCAGCCGTGGTCCCATGGAGTGGTCTCAGCGGTGTTTCCGAGGTACTGTAACGAGGTATGAGGGGCGGGTTAGCGGAGGTTTCGTCACGGACCCAACTCTCATGTGGTTTGTCACTGCAAACGGTCTGGAGGTTAACAACAACTGGCCAGGGGATAGAAGAGGAGAAATAACGGAACCGTGTAGAATCCTGGCTCTCTGAGAGGTAAATATGACGCCAGTGAGGCGATGCGACTTCCCTTCTGGAATCCGGGTCTCCGAGAGAGAACATGCTAAATGCGGGAAGAACTGCCTTTAAAGCGATTATTTGTAAGTATTCGTATTTCCCAACTGGTTTGATAAACATAAATGCGAGTAAAGGGACGCTTCGTAACGCTTGAAAATGTATGCACTTGTTCTAAATTGGTTTCGCTAAAAGGCATGTGGAGTTCAGGTTTTAATTGCGTTTACATGTTATAGACTTACTCCACATGAGATCAATCGTTTGAGCTTTCGATATGGAGGTGTTTACATATTTTAGTCAACTATCGTTCTGAAATGTACGAGGAGGGGCTAAGCTATTGCTAATTAACTTCGTAGGTTGTCTCGCGAATACGGATGATGCAAATGATAAGGACCCGACTTCCCAGCAGCCATATGGATTATCATTAAGGCTTATTAGAAAGGCGCTTAACTGCCTACTTTGTTTCGGTGTAACAGTCCAGCGAATATCATTTTATTCAACCGGAGACAATACGAGACATCGTCCCATAATGCCGTCTCTGTGACATGATTAACTGCAGACGGCTACTTTATCCAAAAGACATCTCTTGAATCCTTTCATGAAGGCAACCGTCCTAAGCCAAATCTGTATCTGCCCACTCCTAAAGTTGTTGAGACGGAACTCGCGACCGTACCAAGGAGCTAACCGATAAGAAGTGCAGTCACTGTTCTGTCGTGTTTCCCGATGTCCTACATATAAAAAGCCAGTCACTAAGACATGCCGGCAGCGTTCTCAATGCTCTCTACAAAACCCCGTCACTAAGCAGTCCAGTCAGCGCTCAGCAATGCCACCTGCCTAGTAACCAGTCTGTGGTCGACACCGGCAGCTCGGCCCGACACATGTTTACGCCTCAGATCCATCCTTGACACGCATCAGAGACTGGGGCCCGCCCGCCACGGGCACATGCCCATTCCAGTGGGGTACCGGGCCGCCGCCGCCGCCCTGACCCAGCGCACGTCCCGGGTGCGTAGATCATCGGGCGGAGATGGTTGGTGCATAGTGCAGGGTCACCTCGCAGGTTTACCGAGGAGGGCCACCGAGCGGGGTTAGCGTGCAGGGGCAAGGTGCCGGGTTAGCGTGCAGGATTAGTGCGCAGGGTTAGTGTGTAGGGTTAGTGCGCAGGGTTAGTGCGCCGGATTAGTGTGCCGGGTTAGTGTGCAGGGTTAGTGTGCAGGGTTAGTGTGCAGGGTTAGTGCGGTGGGTTAGTGTGCAGGGTTAACGTGGAGGTCATGACGCTGCGTGCAGCGTCATCGGACAGAGCTATAGCGAGTAGGGTTTCCACGTGTGATTAAAGTGTGTGTAGAGTTACCGAGTAGAGTCAGCGACCAGGTCGGTGTGCAACTGTAGAATGTGTCACCGTGATAAAAAAAAATCGTCCGCGGAGGGCAAGGTTTTTCTGCGGTCTCACTGCGCACCGGGCTTTCCTGGCGGTCTGCGATGAACTATGCCGTCATGCTGGTCGATTGAAGATGGTGGAATTTCGAGGTAGCAATGGTACCACAACTGCTGAGTTTCAGGCATCCATCCGGCCTCTCCGAGGCGATGCTGTCGTTACGATCCGTTGGGAACTGTTGGTGGTAACGCTGGTCTTGTCCCGACTGTTGGTGGTAACGCTGGTCTGTCGGAAGCCAAGGTGGCATGCTACGTGGGAATAACACTGTCGCGGTGGCGGGTTAGCGGTAAGCCAGACCAAGCGAGTGAAACTTGTATGTTTAACACAAGGTTAATGTTCATAAGTCGGTTTGCTAACAATTTTGACTCAGATGAACAAGCACCAAGTTTACAGGATTACAGACATAATTACCGAAAATTATTTGCTGTTACTTTTGACATGCAACAGCAGAGCGTTTGCTGAAACGAATGAATGCTCTACACAAGGTCAAACCCAAACGTCGAAGTGTTGAGCAAAATGAAGAGGCATCACATTTACAGGATTACTTACAACATGCTTACCTGTATGCAATTATAGTCCTTATCGTTATTTTTCCCTTGGCCCTCACAACACACATGGATATCTCACGTTCACATTCAATATCGAACACACGCTAGACGCTAGCCCGAGTGTTTCCTGGAATTAATCCTTGTCTGCCTCTGAGCCGCAGTGGGCCGGGCCGGTGGCGTCGAAACAGCAGCTCTGTTGTGACGAAGACACCACGCGAGGCGACAGCCAGCCAGAAAACACGACAGACACGTGCCGTTTTTCACGGGAGACCACGATGTTGTGAGCGGCGCCTGTTTTGAACGGCGCATTCCGTCCGTCAAGATTCTCTTCAGAGGACCGGAGATCGCCGACGTAAAATCGAAAACGCCGTGCTTCTTTTGAGACGCCACGCGGCCGCAGACGTCTGACAACAGCCATCAGTTAAACGAAACTGCAACCACAGACGCCTGTCGAGTGCACTGACATTGATGACATTGTCCTCGCGAGTAAGCCTACACCGTACTGCCTTATAGAGATAAGTCATCGTTCATCTCTGTTTCAGTTAAGTTCAATTTCAATTTGTTGCTAGGGAAATGTTAAGTATTTAATAATGCTTCTGACATCTGGGTATTTAAGTGTCTTTATTTAAATGTTCGCCATGTATTCATGACAGAAAGTTTGGTCTCAGAAAATATCCGCTAAGCATTTAAGACCAGCAACTGCTACCAACTGACAACCCATATGGACGACTAAGGCAGATAATCCACTGATCATTGCCGGACTATCTTATGCGTAACACATCCATGGTGCTCCAAGCGATTTGAAGTCCCTTCATTTCTGCATTAATCATACTTGCTTCTGGAATACGATAATCAATACAGACCGTAATGTCATGTCATAGCTCCAACATGCGCATACATCTGGATTCACTTTCATGCAGCCCTGTAACCGAGGGATCAAATTCATACCCTCCCGAACCATTGGCCACGTATGTACAACTCTCACCTTGAATTAAATCAACCATAGACCTGCACATAATCACCGTCATGGGCGTATCAGGAAGTGCACTATAATTTACATTTCCGTGGCTCCGGCAACCAGCGAGCCGTGCTAAAGCTTCCCATTAGTCCGTCGGGACATTCTGCAGGGCCGACAGGTCATTGTTCAGGCGCTGAACACCGACTCGTGCCCGCGACCTCTGACCTCTGACCCCGGCTGCACGTGTTCAATGACTGTGGTCAGACGTGAACGGCTGAACCATAGCTCCCAGGCCATGTTCGACAATGGCGTCTCGCGGACGCGTGGGGAAGATTGCAAATTGGCGGTGGTTGATTGTGCGAGCGAGTCGAGCTGCTTCGTTCGAGTCGAGTCGAGCTGCTGTGTTCGAGTCGAGTCGAGCTGCTGTGTTCGAGTCGAGTCGAGCTGCTGTGTTGGAGTCGAGTCGAGCTGCTGTGTTCGATTCGAGTCGAGCTGCTGTGTTCGAGTCGAGTCGAGCTGCTGTGTTCGAGTCGAGTCGAGCTGCTGTGTTTGAGTCGAGTCGCGTTGACTGGAGGCGATTGGGAGTTATGAGTGAGCGAGAGGTATAGCGAATAACTGAACTGATTGGACTAGGACTGTCGTTTCGACGCCAGCCTTTCCCCGCTGGTTGGAATGGTGATTCGAAGGAGTGGAAAATAATCGATGAAACGATCGCCTCAGTTTGATTTTATCTGAATAACATTGGCGACTAGATGAGCAATGGGAGACTTAAGCAATATTCCGTAAATAATAATGCAATAACGCAATAGTAATAATGCATTTCTATAATAATAATAATGCATCGTATATAAGAGAATTAAGCGCGACAGAGAGAGACTTATCAACGAGCTTATATAACATAGGACTGCATACATGGACATGGGCCCCATAAACACATTTGGAACATTTAAACAGTCTTAGCATCTGCAAGTAGGGCTTAGTTATGGTCATCGCTTGGGCAAAACAAAGCTTCGGGACAGTCACGCACACGCTTGGCGTAAGACATTAAATCCTGACTAATGACAGTGATGGTAATATCCTCAGTTTATACTTCATTATCCAGGACTGAGCAGCAAAGTCCATCTGTCAGTTGGTGGTTACTCTGCCTACCAGGCAACTGAAACTTAACGTGCATACAGGCGTTCTCTCGAGACGGCGTGATAATCATATTTCTTCGCTTTGTAACACACCCAAAAATATTTTCAAACCACAAGTGTCGGGTGGCTACCGCCTGGCAGCAGAACAAAATACCCATGACCGCTACATGAGCGGAGGACAAATTCCCTTTCAGAAATCCTTGACAACCGGTCCTCCGCAGTGAGCAGATAACAAAGCTCGCGACATTCACAGGACAGGAGGTGAGAACCATGCACTCCGAGCCTCCAGTAAGCCTTAAATCCGGATGTGGCTTTGGAAACTTGTCTAAGACGTTGCGTCGGTAGCGCGTGTGACACTCCCGTGACTCTCCGTCACGAAACGGCTAAGGGTGTTCATTCGTGACAGTAATCGCTTTATTTAGGCAAAAAGCGGATAGCACCCTCCTCCTTACATTCCATACGATGGGATAAGCTGAAATACAAGGTAAATACGAAGGATAGGTCACCCTCAGAAGCACCGGACTGTTTGAAATATTTTCACAAAGAAACCACATAACTTGTCGCTATGGTGACGTGTCTGCACCGCAATACGGACGACCGAGTTTATATGTAAGCAGATACGGTGAAATATCCTCCCCCGGCAACTTTGTGTGCCGGAATACGGTCTTACATGACACTGAGTGAAAACATCCTAGGTGGGACAAACCGCTAGGCTAGAGCTTTGCGGTCTTATTGTGACTTGCCGCTTGCTTTAAAGAGTATTACTTCATACCACTTTGTACACATTTTGGTTGCTAGAATATTTAACGATTCGAAGCTAAGGAAACTTTCCGGGTCGACACAGCCCGACCAAACTAATATGCTTCGGAAAAGAGAGGCATGTTGAAATTAAACGGCGCTATTTTTAAGAGCGATGCTTGCTATTATTGTCGATATCAAGACCCACCACGACGCGTCGTGTGGAGCAGCTTGTAAGTTTCGCAACGGTTCTGGTGCGGTTATGCGCCAGCAACCCGACCGAGCCCCAGCACAATCGGAACAGAATCGGCCGCTCAGCCGTGGAAATGTGGTTTTGTTCCCGAGCGAGTTATGCCCGTACTTCTGGTCTGGTAGTCCAGTGAAAGCTGTTTATTTGTATTTTATTTGTTTGTTTAATTCCTGTTGGCAAACATTCCCCGAGAATACACTGCAAACAAATAATTACATTGCACATTCGTGATTCGTTCATTGCACATTCGTTCATATTGATGATCCCTGAAATAATGCTAGTATTAGTGAATAATTGTGGAAGAAGAAATTTAGGAGACACACTCTTCAGGTGTTTGTGCATGGACAGGTGCACCAGGTCGCCCATGGGTGACCTGAGCTTCACTGGAAAACTAGCGCGCAGTTGCTATTCCCTGTATTGCTGGCGCTTCTCCGAAGGAGCATTGAAGGGCATTGCTTGATGCTGAAAGCCAAAATGCGAGCCAAACAAGGGCTTTATCCGTAAAGCTTCCTACTGGAGAGTAGAGACGCCAGATGAAGGCACGAAATCGGAGAACAGTAATCTCTTGATAAACGCCCTCTTCCTGTCCGCAAAGCGCTTATTTCATCCACTTCAACAAATGCGCAATAACTTTCTGTCAGTACTCAAAGCGCGAAACAAAACAGATGATGTCATGCCTCATGCGATGAACACATTTAGGACTAAAAAATTGTCGTGCAAAATGCATACACCTTCGGATCACAGATTACTTAGAATAAAATACCCTCTACACACTGGCGGATCCAAAACGGTGGTTTGGGGGCTAAATTTCAAAAGTTTCACGAAATTTGAAAAAAAACTCATCGGATTTGGCTTCCTTGTGTCTTATAAGGCAGTTTAAAACAAACATACCTTAATCAAAGTTTATTAGATTTCCTTCTAAATTAGAAAATGTGTCAAA
>JARFNZ010121373.1:0-12250 GCA_031763405.1 Balanus nubilus | reverse complement strand
GATGGTCCCGAGATGACCAGAGGTGATCCGGAGATGGGAGTACAGACTGAACCCAGAAGTCGGCAGGTAGACCATAACAACTGCTCATTACGCGGACAACGGAATACAGGCTCCGAGTTGACCAGCTCCGGGAGCATGGGAACACGGCATCGAGAGGAGTACTTAGAACACAGCATCGACAGGAGCACGGGGAGCACGCATCGAAAGGAGCACGGGGAGCACGGCATCGAGAGGAGCACGGGGAATACAGCATC
Source organism: Balanus nubilus (assembly GCA_031763405.1). Lineage (NCBI taxonomy): Eukaryota > Metazoa > Arthropoda > Thecostraca > Balanomorpha > Balanidae > Balanus > Balanus nubilus. The sequence continues at coordinate 11,996 of JARFNZ010121373.1, read as the reverse complement.
GAGAGAAGCACGGGAACACAGCATCGAGAGGAGCACGGAGAGCACGGCATCGAGAGGAGCACGGGGAGCACCGATATCGAGTTATTTCTTTGAAATTTGTTGGTTTTCTGCTATTAGTACACCTTTTTGCACTCGCATTTAACCATTGAACATAACTGTTCGAAGTTCTTTATAGAGCTTAGTGCTTGTGCGAGGAACATTATTGTCAAAATTAAAATACGAAATATCATGAGCTTTTCCTCAAAGATATTTAAATAATCCAAATTTATTAAAAAACGTGGAATAATAACGTTTTTTGATAACTATGGATTATTTAAATATCTTCGAGGAAAAGGTCATGATATTTCGTATTTTTATATTGAACATAACTGTTTGAACGGCAATTTCAACAATCATCATTCGATAAAACTGATCGGCGGCTGGCGTCAGAATTTAAAGTGAGTGTAAGTTTTGTTTTCACTTTTTCGGAGTCAGTAGCGTTTTTGAACACAAGGCAATAAATTGAAAAGTAAATTTAAGTAATTTGCTATGTGACATCTCCATCCACCTGAAAATACTACGTACAGTTAGGTTTGCGCACCACGCCTAATTGTTTGCTCGAATAGTGACATTTAGAGTAGTATTACATCAAACATATAAAAACTCGACTTTATTTTGTTAACAATCCCGGGGTTTTACGTGATTTCAAGTGGCATTTAACATTTCCATTGACAGTCAATTTAGGTAGGAGTGTGCGCCATCACTTGAAAGGAGAAATATTTACATTATTTTCACATTTTATCAATTTACGTACTTCAAATTTCTTCTTCTAAATGTTACTATAGGGATTTTTCGAAGTTATTGAGTTCCTGGAGATATTGTTCCGTCCGGTTTGTAATTGCTACCATATTCAAATCCTTTTGCAACTTCTGCGTATGAGAAAATAATCGTCGTTAATCGTTATGGCGTCGTGTTAGAAGGTGATTATTGCTGCTGTTGCTTATTTTTAGGCCCAACTTACATTTTCTGATGACCACAACATTTCTTACCGTGGCCTTATTTTTGCCATGTGCGCCTCAAGCGCCGCCATTGATAAATCCTTGATTAGAGATGAAGCAATAAAATACTAGTGCTGGGTAAATTGATGGCGTTTTTAAAGTAATTGCAACATTCTTGTTCCGATTCCAGCTTTATTAAATTATGGAATTCGGTATTTTGGGGGTAAGATGCACCATATATAGCAAGCTTCAAAATGCACCGTGCTGTAACATTGTAGCAGACATTTTCAAAACCCTTACATTCCCTTTAACCAATGAACAATACTGTTTGAACACAAGATTAATCTTCTTGCAAAACTGTTTGACATTTCGACATTACTTCAGCTATGGCCGAAATTGTAAGATACTTCACTATTAGCTTTTATGCGTTGGGTAGAACGGGTGGACATTTAACAAAACTGGTCGTCGATCTGCGAAATTATTCGACATTTGTTTTAATCACTTCGTCATTGCTCAAAATGAAATACATATGCGTAAGTGTTGGTGTACTTAAATAGCTCGTACCAGGTGCACATTAATTGAAGCTCATGTTTAACCTTTTTATGCAGCAAGAGTATTTAAAGTTAACCTTTGCTTATATATCAGCACATTTCCTTCATAAGAGATGCATAACCTTTTTGCATGAAATCGACAAACACAAAACTTGGGCAAAAAAGTGACGTGTAAAAAAAGGAATGGTAAAGAAGTGATGACGACAAAAGCCGCAACATTCAAGCATACCTATATTAATATATGTATTAGGTATAGCAGGACGGTGTAAAAGTTCGAAGCAGTTTGTCTCGCATGCTTCTCCACTCCATGACAGGACACCTTGATTCTGGTCAGCATCTCACGCGCTTCCCTGATAATGATGCGGTTGTTCCACCCCACTCGAGCCCACCCCTTTTCGTGAAGCCAGAGCTCGGTTTTCTTCCTGATCTTGAACCCTTCCGTCGATCGTCAGACCCAGCGAGCTCCAAAGCCTGTCATCACATGTTTGGTGAACATACGACACCCCAAACCGGTGTTGTGGTGTTGATCATAATGCTCAATACTTGACAGTTCGTATTTTTTTATAGTTCTGTAGCTCAGAGCAAAGCATGAAATGAATGAAGTTACACTGTCGAATGAATTAATGAGTTAATCAAATCTAATACATACGGGAGATCATATGGGTGCCTATTTCCATTAGATCTACATGGACTTGAAATGATCATTCTACTATGATAACAATTAATCGATTTTGCACTGGACATGGCCTGGCATTTGATTGATTTTCATTGGATTAGATCCAACAGGATCCTTTTCATACCATGGTCCTGGGAACCTCAGTCTCAGTCCCCGCCCCATGATCACATTTGTTCTCGGTGGTCGCTCTCACTGCTGCCACCACGTGGGCATCTCGCACATCGTCCTCGCTAGGTACTGAACAAACCCATCGGATGATCAGACTAAATTTGTTACATTAGCAACGAATTCACCCATAAGTGCAGTCAAACGCGAGTTAGGTGAGGTGTTGATGTCTAGCAGTAGACATGAATGTTCGATATTATCGGAATTATGCATAACCGAATGTTCCTAGTGATCCACACCCTTCTCTTGCCGCGTCCCGAAAATCGTCTTTGATCTGGTGGCAGCTAAAATGTCTTGAATTGTTTTCGATATGTTATAATCGTTGACGATGTATTTCTCTGAATGACGAAAAATCCATGGGAGATTTTGTTGAAATGTCATTATGTTGGTGCCCAATGACGAACAATTTCTTTCAATGACGAAACGTTTTGTCTAATGTTGATCTGTTTTGCAGATTATAGGTACGATATTTGTTCAATGACGTGTTGTTATGGAAGGCCGGCGAATAGTTTTGTTGAATAGTCAATCCTTATGACGAAACGGCAGGAAGTGGCGCCCTCTATATGTAGAGTATTCAAAAAAGTTGTGTCCATTGGTCAAATGCGACTGCAAAAACGTTTAGTAGTATAACCAGTAACGACACAGCACCATTTTCCCAGCATCCTAATGCAACACTCGCACTGATAATTCATTTGTAGAGTTGAATTACAACATTTAGAACATTATTTTCGAATTTCTGACACACATATTTCATCAAAAGGAATCGCCATCCGCGACACCGGGGTTTGCAGCCGGAATCCCTTGATTTTTATCAGAAGACACCACTTCATATGACGTTACTCACGTGCTGTTATTATAAAGCGCTTCGACTGCTTGAAATGGAACAGACAGGTAAGTTATAATAGGGTAAGTAATGAAAGTTAGTTCTTGTTATCTATGGACCAAACTATACCGTGGGTACAGATTACAATACTTGGGCAGAGTTTTCGGTTAGCGCACATGCGCAATAGCGGATGATGCGAATCTGTCGTCACCCGTATGACGCCATACGTCCTTACGAGGATTTTCGAAGTGAACTTCGAAAAAAAATGGAAAGAAACATTTCGTTACGGTATAGAAACTGCTCAGCGTAGCGAGAAAATATTTTGCCACAACCCCTATTTCGACAAGCTCTACAATACTGATATGTCAGTAGTTCAAATTCCCAAGTCAAAGAAGTACTATTCCCTTAAAGAAGTAAATGCATAATTATTCATTCACTTTGACAACATTGCAAAATTGCCTTGAAGGTAGGATCTATATTATTAAACGTACTGATGTGAGCGTTCGGCAGACTGCCTTAAAAAATAGCCGCTTCTAATTTCCACCCAGGTGGCGAAATATTTTGGTGGAAGAGAAAATAACCACCTGGGTAAATTTTCAATCAGGGTAGAATTGTGTTTTCGCCAACTGATTATTTTTGGTGCAAGAGGCCTCTGATCTCTGGTTGCCCTTCGATGAAAAGGTGCCCGATCTTCGATTCGCCATTTGCTGTTCACATTTTTTTTCTCACCCGAATAGGGTAGCATGCTGGCGTGATCCTTTTTATTCCCCCCCCCCCCCCCCACCCCCGATACGCCCACTGGGTGACCGCTGTTGAAAGCCACCAACGAAGAATACAACATCTGTACATACAACCGTTATCTGAGTTTTCTCTGCCTCTCCGGCTAGTTACGCACGGTATAACACACTGGAGCACCGTCCCGTCACCATCCCGTACTGCGGACCTCCGCCGTCGACCACCACCGTCCCCACCTAATGGAAACGTGCCGACACCAGATGAGTGTCGGACGACACCGGTCTCGGGTGAGCGCCGGCGCGCGTCGGCCGGCCGCGTCGCCGACATGAGCTCCATTCAGGGCGCCGGGTCCCGCTGCGACGGAGAGGAGACGGCCTTTGTCGGCCGCCGACGGCCGGCTGGGTGGTCAGCGGTTTGGCCGCCGCGGCCAATCAACGTGTAGGCGAACCCTTTCACCACGGACACCGCGCAAATGCGACCACCGTGGGTCGGTGTGACAAGCGTGGTTCGGAGGCAGCCAGGCGGAGGAGCAGGGAATGTAATGGTCGCGCGAAATGTGGTGGAACAGTGGTTGGTTCAGCTCTGCTTGGCAGAACGGAAGCAGAGCGGCGGAACACTTCCTTGATTCTGCTCAAGGGAACGCTCTAATGAAGCTTGGGACAGCTTGATCTTTTTAGGAGTGGGTACACCCACGAAGTCGAGCGCGCCGCGAGCTTACTGCAGTGCTTTTCTACTTCATTCAGTACTTCTTTTTTGGACCAAGAACAGCGGCTCTAACCATTCATTCGGTATCTGGAAAATGTTGGATAGTTATCCAAGACTATGACAAATTCCGGAGTCTCGTATACCAATGCATATAATAATTATCCGTGGGATAATGTTTTCCAGATACCGAATGCAGGGTAATAAGCATACTGTGCCTGAAGCCCGGCTTGACTGGCTTAATACCACACGACCAAATTCAAACTAAAAAGGCAACAATCGACTGCCTGTGTTTTTCCGATTAGATGCGCGATCCTGGTGCTTCAAAGATACCTGTTGACTAGGAGCGGACTGTTGATTCACCGCTCTATGTCATTCCGTCCACTCAGGTCGGAGATCCCGCCAGCGCGGTGTCGCCACAGGAGACGGGTCACCAGTTCGGGTCGCGCTCTCCGCTCTGACGGTGGTCATTACCAGGCACGACAAATCACGGCCCGTGTCCGGCTAATGCACAGCCCTCCGGTGTCACGAGCGTGCCCATTACACCGTCCGACGGACTCGCAGCCTGACGGCCTGAGGCCAGGCTGGCGGCGGTGCCGCGTGCGGTGCCTCGGGCGCATTCAGGAGCTCCGCAGCGACCCCTGCGGCTTGTTCATTCATTCACTGCCGAGCGACCTCGCGGCCGCACGCCAGCCGGGCGGCGCCAGACCACGCCACGCCACGCCGAGCAGGGTCGAGCTGCAGGGTCGGGGCGAGCCACGCCAGACCCGGGAGTGGCCCACTCGCAGCCAGCCGGCCGGCCAATCCGTGCCGTAATTGGACGCGCTAATAGTGAATGATAGCGGCCGGCGAGCACACCTCTCCAGAGGCACCGCAGATTGGCGCTGGTGGAATCCGGCGCCGGGGGGAGCGGCCGCCGGTCTCCCACGGTAGCCGGCCTGCCGAGCGCTGCAGGGCCCGCCGCTCCAGGTGCCGCCGCACAGGGGTTCCGAGAACTGCTAGCGCCGGGGTGACGGGGTCACGGATTGATCTGCCACTTTGCGAATTAGTTTGGGCCCGCGTGTTGGGATCATGGGCGGTGGAAGCGACCCGCGCTGCAGCCCAGTCGGAAACGGCCGTAAGCTGACAGACCGTCGACGAGGGGTCACGTACAGTCGGAAGGGCGCAGTCGACAGCTGGCCAGCACGCGCACCCCAGTCGAACAGCGCAGCACGGGCCAGAAGTAAGGCTAATTAATGAATTTATGTGTGTGTTGGATAAAATTGGCCTAATTTGGTCTGCAATGTTTCGTGATATAAAAGTATGTAAGGCCGATTACGGTGGATATTACGAATCAGTTATTGAGTGCGATGGGGAGGTGTGCGTGATGTGTTGCGATTGCTTCCTGTCTGATACGTCGCTGTGCATTTTAAGTAGTAGTAATCGACCTCAAGTTTGTATAACAAAATGAGACATTAAAGAAACTGCTCCATAATTACATATAAAACAGGGAAATGTGATATAAGAGATAATTTTGTTCAGCTGTTAGCTAGTAAATTCATATAAAAGCGTCTAGAGCAAAAATTATCATTCGCCTTCTCAATGCTGTGTATGTTGAGTAGAGAGGAGTTAACTGAAAATTGAAGTTACAGGAGTTTTCTTCTGTTTTGGATTGTAAATAATGTTCCTTACAGTAAGCAGACATTGGTGTAATTAATTTCACATATATTGTTTTCTTAGATTGCTCAGAGCTGCTGCGAGGAACATGATCTGCTTTAAAGTTATCATTAGAATCATTGACCTGATTTACTTCTGATTAAAAAAAAAATATATTTGCGAGGATAGGGTCAATGATTCTAATGATAACTTTATATTGTTTTCTGTTTTGTTCAGGCTACTGCACTGCTAACTTCAATATGTGCAAGTTTTGTTGCTCTTAACTGCATCTCCCTCGAATAATTCAGGTGGCGCCGTTCAGGTCATTGGGCTTTACCTAGGACTGTGCTATTTTCGAAATGGAATTATTACCCAAAAAAATATTTCCAATGGTGCCATCAGACCTTCTCCGATTTTGGTACCAAGACACTGCGAACGAGCGGTGCCAGCCGCTAATGATCATTATTCGTTCTGAGTAGGGCTGTCCAAATGATGATCGACTGCTGCTATAAGCGCTCACGAGCTGCTTCGTCGGAATCTTATTGGCTGACGCCATCGGTATGCATATGATTTGTATTCGATAGCTTAATGCTACCAATGCTTGTAGAAGTGAAAGCCTCCTTGAGTCTATCCGATGACTGCGCTTATCTGATGACTGACTATCTCATCGGACTTTGGAATATATCAGCAAGTATTGTAAGACTACGGAATTGAAAGGCATGATTCGACTCAGAAAAATGTGCTCTATAAATTTGTGTCAAATTTCTGAACATTATGTAATAATCCTGTGTCAATAACCAAAGATAGAAGCAATTGAAGCAGATAGCAGATAATTGGACACATCGCCTCATGTTGACACACACAGTAAATGTTTTCACTTATTCTAGGAAAGGAAAATATCGGCCTATGGATCGCTGAATGGACTTGCCCTGAATTGCTTAGCCATAGAAAGCTGTTGTAACTATAGAAATAGATAACTGTTAAAAAAAAATTTTTTTAGTCCGAACCTTTTGAATGGACGGATTTGCGAGATCAGAACCCACGCTAAGCAGAGCTTGTTGCGCAGGTCCTAACCTATACCGTCCGATCAGGAAATTCCGGGTAGCCGGCAGAATTTAGTTCGAAAGTTTAACGTGCCCACATAGCCGGACACGGTCCGCCCCAATCACTGACTTCAATTGACCTTGTGTGCGGCTGCTGCCAACGACCGCAGACAATCCCCGTCAGGAGTAAATATCGAGCGTCGAAGCGTCTCGAACTCGGGCTCTCCCTTCCGGAAGTCCGGCGCTCTACCAACTGAGCTACGGGGCGGATTGTAGTAACTGTAGTTACTATATTTCTCTGTGTCTTAGTCTAATGTACTAAGAAGCATTATCTTTTTACTATTCGCACTTCTCAATAAAAAACAAATTTAAACGCATCAATATCGGCTTGCGCACAAAGGAGCGAAGTATTTGCTCTACACTTTTTTCTTGTTACTCTTCTACGATAATTGAAGAAAGCTGGTAAAGAGCATGACTAACCAATACTTCCCTGTCGTTAGCTCTCAGGAGGAGCAGTCACCTGGTAGACATGGTGTACGCCGTTAACAACTGGTGTTCGAGAAACAAAGAGAAAAGTAATGGCGAACAGCTTAACTTTGACTTCGCGGGATCAAGCTCAAGGAGTTTTGCATGTCTTATAAGTGCGTCTTATAGCACCACTCCCTTTCGGATGAAAATTTACCTTTCTGGTAAATTTCTTTCGCTCTTCCTTTCATGTAAATATTATTTCATTTGAAACGAGTCACAGGCAATGCCTGTTCTAGTTTCTAGAGCAGCGTTGCGTGCCTCTGCAACATTTGAACGTTATTTGACAGAAGAAAAATACTGCTTGACACTCATTGGAAAACATTATGATGTTCGATGATCCCGGGAAAGCATGGGCTGCTCAGGTTAAAACCAGTTACGCATTTCCAAGCTACCGGAAACTATCAAACAGATAAGATCTAGAGCGAGGCATTAACGCCTCGGTCTGCATGGGCCTGGAACTAGAAACCCCGCTGGGTATCGAAACCAATCCTATTGCCGCGATCTAATCGCGTATCTTACGGCCGTCTGCCCCGGGTACAACAGTACCTTCTGCTGAGAACGAACGGTCCACGTTCATCCCGCTGGCTGGCGCAGGCGAATGAATGGTGGGCGCCGTCGCTGCTTAGACCATTGATTCGGCGGTGTAGGTACTCTCGTCTTTTCAGATAGCTCAGCGAATCAAAGCTCTGTAAGCATGAACTGATGTCATTGTCGGGTGGCTTTTCTTCAGCTTGTGTTCCGACCCTATGGTCTCCACGTTTTTATGATGATCTCTTTTGTCGCTTGTTTCGTGTCTGTGTTTTGGTGCAGGTTTGTTTGCACTTCTTGAACGGTGATCTCAGCGTTCTAGGCATCGAGCGAACGCCGAACGTCCAATGAATTCCGAAAATTGAACTCTGTGCTTATAGGTATTTCTTTGATCACTGTTCTCTTGTCTCATGAGTCGTAGTTTCCATGCTTTGGTCTCGAATCGCTCTACTGCTTGGACCGTGATCTCTGTATTGTCGATGCGTGCTCCCCGTGCTCCTCTTGATGCTGTACTCCCCGTGCTCATCTCAACGCCGTGCTCCCCGTGCTCCTCTCAATGTCGTGCTCTCCGTGCTCCTCTCGATGCGTGCTCCCCGTGCTCCTCTCGATGCTGTGTTCTAAGTACTCCTCTCGATGCCGTGTTCCCGTGCTCCCGGAGCTGGTCAACTCGGAGCCGCTATTCCGTTGTCCGCGTAATGAGCAGTTGTTATGGTCTACGTGCCGGCTTCTGGGTTCAGTCTGTACTCACATCTCCGGACCATCTCCGGTCATCTCGGGACCATCCCGGGGTCAGTCCGGGGTCAGTCAGGGTCAGTCAGGGTCAGTCTTGGGTCGACACGGCCCTTCTCTCGCCATCGATCCGTCACTGTTGGGCGTCGCCTCCGGCCAGGCGCCGACGGCGGGCGGTCGTCCAGATGACAGTGTCCGCAGCAGCGGAGATGGTGCCGGTCATTTCGGGACCTGTGATGGGTCATTTCGGGTGATGACGGCCGGTCACGACGCTATGGCTTCCCGTCATGGCGAGGTGCATACAGACGGAAATGACGAGTGCTTAGATTTCATACTAAGATCACGCATGGAATATGAATTCAGCGTTGTTGGAATCTCACTCGGAGCCTTGCTGAGGAGGATGGCAAGTGAGTGTAGGACAATACAGTAGTTAATTATGTGGTAGACACTGATATATTAATTATATATTTAACTTCTTTCGATCACTTAGTGGTATAACAATGGTAGAAGCTTAAAAATGAAATACTTCTTTTATGTAATTTATGTTGAAAGTCTTATATTATAAATATTTGTAGCTTTATAGAAAATCGCACAATAACTATCGTCCATCTCTATCGTTTTGGTTGTTTTGGATGGATCATTACGGGCGCTTTTGATACATTTTAGTTGACTGGCCGGCGACTTTTTTCGGCCGAACGGCTAATACCATTTATATTATGCTATACATTGCGGGATTCGCGTGAAGTTCGGGTTAATGTTGACCTGATTCCCGAGGTTGAGCTTCTGTTACATTCATCTTGAGCATCGTCTCTTGTATTGAAATATGGTAAAAGTTTTCATTTTGATGTGCTATTTCCGTAAAAATGTTATATTTTTGTAATATTATTTTCGTGCCCCTCGATACAAATTTAGGTGCGTGACGTCACAGGAAGGATGGCACGCAGAGTTTATGGTATGGGGTTGATAAATGACATTAGGTAGGTCGCGTTTTGCTGTGAAATTATTGGAAATTAGATGGGTTCTGACATCTTGCAAGTTTCTGTTTTCTGTTTTTTTTTCTGTTGCAAGTTTCTCTTGAAGCAAGTTTCGATAATCCTGTCAAAACTATTTTCCAATGTAAGGTTTGGTACATAACATATGTATAGGTCTAACAAAATGTTAATATCTATCCACTCTGAGACTTGAATCGTTTCGTTCTCGATTCTCATCAAAGCGGGCAAGTTATTACATATATGCAGTTTTGTGATATTCATGCTGCTTGAGAGAGCCGCGTTCGTCAGTATTACTTATTATATTAGTCAAGCTCCAGTGCATTCAACATATCTCGCAAGGCTATGTTAACGGTACCTACGTTTCTAAATTCATTCATGTGTGGTTTGATTGGTTTGCCACGTGCACCGAGTATCAAAAGAAACGAGAATAAAAATCGTGTTGCAATTTGCTGTTATGCTTAGGCATCCTTTTATTTTCAATACCTAATATCGCGGAATGAAATCATGCTTGAATGAAAAAACGAATAATTTAGTGGAACGTAAAATATGCGTTCATGGATTAAATTGTCACAACAATACATAGATCCCCAGTGGAAGCGTTGAACGTGTTACTTGATTTGTAACTACTAGCATACACTTAAGCATATTACATCATTGTACGTGTGCCAGATGGCACTGTATGAACTTCCTGATTCCTCTTTCATTAGCAGAGTGATGCCGATGTGGTATTCATTCTGAGCGAGGTATTGATTCATTTTCGCCTTAGAAATGTATCAGACCACTGGAAGGATATGTTCGTGGTTTGAAGCAGTATCCTTTGCTATGGAGGAGATCATAGTACCTATACCTGCAGAGGTCATGCCATTGTCCGACCCTTGGGCTTTCTCGGAATCACACATCCGAGCGAACGCACCTATCTAACCCGAGAAAACCGATACAGCTTCCACACAAACAATTATTCACAATTAGTTGACATTAAAGGCGCAGCCGAATAATCGTGCTCGGAAATTGGAACCAATCACCATCCAATTAACGAGCAAAACGTGGCTCTGAGATGGCCGCCGGGGGCTGTGTTTCCAGTGCATGACGGGTCAGGCGCGGCGATACTCTCAGTTTGCCCCGGGCCCGCAGTTCGCTGGAGGTGATTGCAGTGTTCCGAACTCCCAACAGCCCGAACACAATGGCCGTTTCTGTAATTGATGTGCCTTCTGTTCAGGCTTCGGCGGGTCGGCGCTTCATGGTTGGTTTCATGTGTGCAAGAGCGTTACAATACATTGGAGAAATGGTGGATAAGCTTGGGACTAACTGGGAGGAAAATTTAGTTCAATATTGGTGAGAGTAACTAGTGATGCGAGCGGCGAAGATGCGTGGGTTGTGCCGTGCAAATCTGGATTTGCAATTCAAATGCATCTATAAACAAATTTTACATTTTTTAAGGGAAAATCCATTTGCAACACCAAAAATTAGCTTGCAGTGTTGTCTCCAAGATGTTAAAAAATCAGTAGGCGCAATGAAGTTAAACGTCAATGTTCAATGCATCTCATCACAATTAAACAAAATTGTCTTTTTCCAACCATCGCGCCATTAAGCTCATATATAGTCTAATGGGTTCCATATAAAAAAAACTAGTTTAATGAAATGTCATACATCGTCTAACATCGTCTTTGGTAAGATTTTTGTCTTGATAATTTTAGTCCAAACCTTTTGAATGAACGGCTTTGCGTGATCAGAACCCGCGCTAAGCAGAGCTTGTTGCGCGGGTCGGACCTCTACCGTCCGATCGGGAAATTCCGGGTAGCCGGCAGAATTTAGTTCGAAAGTTTAACGTGCCCACGAAGCCGGACACGGTCCGCCCCACTCACTGACTTCAACTGACCGTGCGGCCGCTGCCACCGACCGCAGGCCATCCCCG
>JARFNZ010121362.1:0-12250 GCA_031763405.1 Balanus nubilus | reverse complement strand
CCCCCCCCCCCAACTTTTTGGTCGGGGGGACGTGTCCCCCGTCCCCCCCCCCCCCCCCCTGTAGCGGAGCCCATGACGGTGCCAGTACTTTAAGGTAAAGTTGCACCTCTAGTTCCTAAACGATTAATAGAAGGGTTTTGAACGAGATTCTTGGGATTGCTTGCTTCTTAGGTGTCATACGACAGAATAAAGGCGTCAAATGCACCTTCCTAGCAATCAACACGCAAAATACTAGCGATTGCACATGTTTTGGGCAGAGGCGTGCACAGGTACACAAAATGGGAGGCGATATTCACTAGTGCGGTCTGGTCAGGCACGTACCTAGAATTTGGCCAAGGGGGGGGGGGCGGAGGTCTCCCGGGGCCCAGTCGATTAAGGGAACCCAACTCGGGGGCCCACAACTACAAGAGCTGCACTCAATAACATGGAAATTCGATTCTCGAGGGCTCCCGTGAGGGTTTTGGGGGCTCTCGCGGGGGTTTTGGCCCCCGCTGGCCTTCGGCTCGTGGGGGACCTAAAATCACCAAGGGGGGCGCACCCCTTCCCCCCCCCCCTAGGTACGTACCTAGGTCTATATGTGCGATATATTGAACATTCGATCTAGCGTGGTCTTAACTTCGCTGTTATGTTTTATGCGGTTCGGTGTACTATTCTAAATGATCCAAATTAAATGTTGCCTAATCCAAGTGGACCATGGATGAAAATCGCCCAAGACCACACCTGATAAATGGTCAGGTGTAGTCATCACGTGGTCGTTTCGAGCTTAACGCGCGCCCCGCTGGTGATAAATTTTAGCCCCTCCCGGATTTTCCCAATAGCTTCAAAACGATAGTAGATATCGATGTGAAACTTTTGTTACCTTAGGTATCGGGCATCCAGTTGAAGTCTTTCTAGAATGTTAAAAAAAGGGACCGAGAACTTTTTGAGAAAATGACGTTTGAGTGACGTTATGTCAGGTCATTTTCGGTCCAAAATCAACAAATGTTTGATCGCTCATAGAACATCGAGTTTTTAAGAAAAATGCAAAAATAAACCGTCCAAAGAAAGGAAATGACATTCTCTTCATTATGGTAATCTGGGATGTTTTGAAATTTTGGGTTTTGATCCCCAAAATTTAAAAAAAAAAAAATTTTGGGACACAAAATTAAAAATTTTGACTTTGTTTAAAAACAGAAAATATGTAATAGAAAACTTCCGAGCAATTGCTATACCAAATTTTGAATCGATATCTTGATTTTTGACCTCCAAATGGCTCTAATATGTGTACATGTACAATCTGATGACGTCATTTTGTATTGAGTTTTTGGCCTTTTTGGACCACTTACGTAAAAATCTTGACTTCGGAAGTTAGTTTTTCACTTCTATGTACTCCCATGTCACTACCATGTACAGTTAGGAATTATGATATTGGTTATTGTAAAAAAAAGCATTACATCAATAAAATTATACACGATTGTCTGCATAATTTTCGATTTTCATAGTCTTCTTTCGATCCAATTTTCCACTCTGACACCCCAGATAAATTTAAATTTTGGGACGTTGGTTCCTACAGATATTTTCCCGTCCGGTTTGTAATTGCTGTCATATTCAAATCCTTTTGCTACTTCTGCGTATGAGAAAATCATCGTCGTTAATCGTTACGGCGTCGTGTTGGAAGATGGTTATTGCTGTTGTTGCTTATTTTTAGGCGCAACTTACATTTTCTGATGATCAAAGCATTTATTATCGTGGCCTATTTTTTGCCATGTGCGCCTCAAACGCCGCCATTGATGAATCCTTGATTAGAGATGAGGCAATCAAATACTAGTGCCGGGTAAATCGGTGACATTTTTCAGGTAATAACATTCCTGTTCCGATTCCAGCTTTATTAAATTACAGAATTCGGTATTTTTTGGGGGGAAAATGTGCCATAAATATGAAGCTTCAAAATGCACTGTGCCATAACGTTATAGCAGACATTTTTTAAAACCCTTACATTCCCTTTAATTCTACATTTAACAATGGATGTGATGTTTTATATGGGAAACAAGCAAACAGATATTGCAATTTGACAATGAAAAAGCTGGAAGTGGCAAAAACTCAGCTTGATTTTAGTTAATGTCAGTTTATGCCAGCAAGTGGCATGAACCAGTTTATGCCAGTCTGGCATAAACCAGTTTATGCCAGTCAGTTTTGCCATGGTAAAAACCTGTGATTACCACCTAGTGGTATAAACTTGCCAACCGTTTTGCAAGCACTCCAAGAACTTTTGAGCTAGAAGTTTATATTAGTATAAGTTAGGTCAGGTTGGTTGGGTAATGTGTTGAGTTAGGTAAATTAGATTAGATGCACAATTGATGTTTAAAAAATCATCGGAAATCGGCGAAATTTGACGTTTTCTAATTTAGAAGGAAATCTAATGAACTTCACTAAGGCATGTTTGTTTTAAACTGTCTTATAAGGCACACGGAAGCCAAATCCGATGAGTTTTTCAAATTTGTTGAAACTTTTTGAAATTTAGCCCCCCCCAAGCTCTCGTTCTGGATCCGCCAGTGCCTCCACCAATGCAGTAAGTAGGCAAGAGGTTACTGATACCTACGCCCGCGGTAAGTAATGTGTCACTAATACCCAGCGGTTAGTGACAGGACGCGGACCCGTATTACCCAGCGGGTAATACGGCTGAGTGACCCGGGGCGGCGGTAAGGAGAGGCGCTCGATTCGCCTCGCCAACGCCGGCGCGGCCGCTCAGCGAGGCGGGTCAACACTGAGTCGGCGCGCTGAGCCTCAGGCACTCAGCATCGAGTCATCAGCGAGGCGGTGCCGAGTCAGCAGCGAGTCAGCGGCAAATCAGCTGGAGCCAGCGGCGCCATCAGCTGACGAAAAAAGGCAGCATCGCCGCCGGATACGCAAACGGTCGCAGCCGATAAGAGTTCACGTGAACTTTGATCGTTTGGAGGCGGGCGCCTCGTTGGAGCGGCGACGGTGGCGGGGGCGGTGGCGGGGGCGGCGGCGAAGGCGTTGCGAATGCATACAGAAATTCAAACGGTATAGCGGAACTGTTTGGACGCCAACACCGAGAACGGAAACGAAGGCATTGACGGCGAATATGATGCCGAGATGAAGCGTGGGCGGCTCTCTGGAAAAGCCTGCAGTGACATCAGAACGCCCACAGAGGAGGGACGCGCAAGACATCAAAAGGGCAAGCCGAGGGAGCATCGCCAGCAGGCGGGCAGGCGACGAAGAGCATCTTAACACGACAGGAGATGTGTGTAACAACAGTGGTGGACTTGAGTCTTCGCAAAATAGACAGTCTCTCTTCCTAGCAACACAATTAACATTACTGGCGTTAGCTTTCGACTTCAAACGGAATTACACATAAAGCCTCAGCATCATTTATCATAAAGCATAAGGCATCATTTCTCAACATACTTGTAATAAAACCTGTCGGGTCCTACATCAGCCCCACATACTCGTCCACCGAGTAGATGTCAGACCAGACACGGAACACTGGCGGCTTGTCACGACAGCAGGGATTATATAATAAGTACTATATTACAGGAGTAGGGCCGCCGAATTGGTCCCAAATTTATATTTGAGTGAACATCAAACAAGGCGGCAGTCGTTCAGGCTGTCTGCTTTTATGTCATTCTGGGGCAATCCCACTGCTGAACCATCCAAACTTGTGAGGCAAAGATTCCCTTTTTTTTAGAAGAACCGACATGTTCGTGAGCCGTCACATTCCTCCTAAATCCGAGTCTTTTTCAGCCGAATTTATTTCACTTGACATAGGTGCTAACCTTCGGTCCGCGATAACGCGACAGAATGCCGCCCCCAACACAGAGCAGCGCATAGCGACGTCAATCGCCAATAACTGCCCTCCCTGATATATCCACTTCCACGTATTACTGTACAGTACACCTTAAAATAGCCGTTCAGTATTGGCGAGCACATATGTTGCGTGGGGGCTGTGTAGCCCCCATGGAAATAAACAGCGGCAATTGTCCCTGCATCGCTCACAAGGGGCTCAGCTTGAGACGGCTCGGGTTCAATGATGACGGGCGGCTTTGCGTAGACGTCGGATCAGCCGCGGGGATTTCGTCCAGCGCCAGCTCAGGTTGGTGAGACTGACAATAGTGGGTGTTCGCTGTGTCGAGCCATCGGCCGCCCGACGCGGCAGAGCGGCACCAGAACCGCATCGATCCGCCCCTCCGCCCCCAGGCCCCGCCCCCTCCGAGCCCCAGGCCGCCCCTCCTCCCGGCAGCACAGCAACGGCCGCGAGTGGCAGAGGCAAGGTCACGGCAGGCGCCGCTTCAAGGAAACTGGGAGGGAGCCGCGCTGAGAGGAGGAGGAGAAAGCAGAGGGAGGGCGAGGAGGGCGTACGAGGTGAGGAGTTCGGACAAAAGACACGCGAAAGTGGGCATCTGGGGAGAGAACGTGAGAGGAAAGAGCTGGAGATGGAGATGGCTACATGTAGAGAGGGCAGGGGCAGACAAAACGAGTGAAAAGGGAGGTAAATGGGAAGTGAAACGGGAGACGTTCTGAACTGTACAATGGAAACAGAAGTGATGATTTGTTGCCATGGAAATGCCAATAAAGTTGTATCGACAGAAGGAATGACAAATGGGTGAACACTGAACAATGTAGAATGAAGCGCCAAGCATGAAACATGGGCATAAACGACATGCATGGAAATGCATGCTTGGAAAAATTCATATCATTCAGTTACTGACTGTCAATCGTGTGAATCATCACCACACGTTCAAGGGTAAACACTGGACATGAAAGGTACCAAATGATTCACCTACCCATACGGGCATTGCGCATCACACTGATACTGCTGAGCAGGTCAAGCACCAAGAACATGACAACTACGATGATAGCCAACCACTTCCGAACACGGACCAGTGACGATGCCTCACGCCACGGAACTTGTGGGAGAAGATAACACTCCTACTGAATCATAGTCCCAATCACCCGTCTTCGTTCAGATCTTCACATTCCCGCCACCCTTCCGAATTCGACCACTGTCATCTCACCCACCACACCTAAGCCTACCACAAGACCTTGTTGGAAGTTCCAAGGTTCGAATATGACTCAAACCACAACCGGCCGTGACGTCGCGAGATGACGTCACACCACGAGATGACGTCACGGCGCGGCGGCCAGCTGACTCCGGATGTCGCACAGCTCCAGGATAGGAAGAAGCATGTCAGCTCGCTCCGCCGCCGCCGCGCCGGCATGGCCGTCCGCGCCGATAGCAGAACGGAATGCGAGCCCGCCCCCGGCGCATACCGGCCGGCCAGAAATGTCACCGGGCGGAATGCCTTCAGAAGCATTGAATTGCGACGGTGTGGTGATGCCAGACCTACAGACAAGTCTAAGCCCCGCGTATGTGAACCGTGCGAAACCTACGCGAACCACGAGCCTTTCAAAGATTTCGAGCTAATTCACATACGAACTACTGACGTTTCAAGGGGCTTACAACCGTCCGCATGGGAGTTAGGAGGTGACCGCGCAGCGACTAGTCACGGACCCTGGATCGGCCGGTCACAGCCGCCGGCGGAGGTCACGTGACAGCGCGGGGTATGGCAGTGAACTCCGGTCCCGGGCCTGGAGCGGAGCACTTGCAGTGCGTGTAGGTCGCGGGCCCAGAGGTGGGGGTGGGGCATGGCCACGGTCAGATATCAAACATCCATCAGACACGGTCATTTGTGGCAAAGCGATTTAAATTTACCCCCTACCTGAGGTAAGGCAGATATACCAACAGAAGACCTCGTATTATTATTCGACAAAACAAATTAGTTGCAGTTCAGCAGTATTCACCTTAGGTTGAGCACCGTTATGTCATGAAGCCATCACAAGACGTCATTCGCATCTTGTCCACATCTATTTTTCAATCTCACTTATTGACAGGTACCTAATGTTGTTGAGCTTTTCTTGGCCTGAAGTCCTGAAACATGTTTTGAACATTTAGAGCAAAATGTTAGTTTACTATTCCTTAGTCCCCAGCATCAGCAGCTGAATGGAAGCAGCAAGTGACCATGAACCACAGAGAGGGATGGTATATTCTCATACGTGTCGGGTGACCTAGGCCGTGTTCTTGTCCGTCCTTATACTTAAACTCTGATAGCCTCAGGCTAATGGAGGTGCTAATTTTATAAAAGTTACATCCAAATATGTACCATCCAAATATGAGTTTTTTTTTTAAAGAAACCACACCCCTGCAAATGCCGTGTTGTGATCGTGCGATTCCAATCTTTTGTTAGTAACGTCTACACTGAGCATGGCTATGTGCCTGAAAAAAACTAATATTTGGATGGTACTTCAAGCATTTATTTCACCTCAATCTCAGCCCCCTCAACTTATTTGGAGAAGCCTTGCCCCAGGTTACAGCAGTCTACTTTATTTTGTCTATCATGCTGACACTACTGCTACTATGATCATCTCATATCAGGGGAATCACAGGTCACCACAAATTGTTTAGTGAGGGGGGCCAGCCCCACTTAAAGGTAGGCTCACACTAGTGAGGGGCAACACTAGCTCCACACTATTGAGGCCTGATGGGCCCAAAAATATTTACTGATGACCTTAAGTTATATGCTTGTGTGGTACAGGGTACTATGACTGCTGAGTCACCTACAACCAGCTGCATGAATGCAGAGACATTTAATAAAAAATAGTCTGCACCTTTTGAATGGCCGGATTTGCGAGATCAGAACCCATGCTAAGCAGAGCTTGATGCGCAGGTCCTGACCTCTACTGGGAAATTCCGGGCAGCCGGCAGAATTCAGATCCAACTTTTAATGTGCCCCAAAGCCGGACAAGGCCCGCCCGCTCACTAGCGTCATCTGGCCCTGGGTGCGGTCGCTGCCACCGACCGCAGGCCATCCCAGACAGGAGCAAACAGCGAGTGCCGAAGCGGCTCGAACCTGTGCTGCCAATACCGGGTGGGCTCAGAAGTCCAACTGAGTCTCCCAACTGAGCTACTGGGTGGGCAAACCTCCACATTAATGCCTTGCATAATAGCTCCACGTCTTGGGGTTTGAGGATGAACAGAGAGAAGTGTGCCATGTTGCAGTTATCCCAGAACTTCCAGAACAGGCAATCGCCGGAGTACCAAATGAGTGGTGCACTTCTGCCTGCCTGTGAATCTCAATGGGATCTAGGGGTCACTGTGGACACATCCCTGAAGTGACATGAGCATATTTCATCTGTGACACATAGGGGAGCCAGTCTATGTCAAAACTTTTTGAAAGGGACTGTTTGCCATACACCCAAATTCTTGCTCTTCTTTTACAAAATACATGTTAGGTCAATTATAGAACATGCATTATGTTTATGGAATACTGGTTATGTGGCAGATTTGTGAAAACTAGAACATATCCAAAGAAGGTGGACTAAACAGGTGGAAGGATTAGGGGAGTTGCCATACTCAGAGAGGCTACAGCAACTTATATTATATACAAGGTCACCTTATTAGGGATCATCTGAATAATCTGATTCAATATTGGAAGATGTTGCATGGTGAAAGAAGCATTGTTCCAGAAGGCTTGGCTTACCACTTTGTGTCCAAACATTGGTACTAGAGGACATAGTCTAAAACTCCAGGAGCCAGGTCCCATGGGCATCTATTGAGGTCTGCAAGAGATCTTTCTCATACCGGCAGGCAACACTGTGGAACAGCCTCCCAAACGTGTGGTAGCTGCCCCTAATGTTTCTACGTTCAAGTGACTTCTTGCTGAGATGATATCAAATAAGCTGTTCAAATTTGTCTAATAGATATAGTTTATGCAGTGTAATAGGTAATCTGAACCATATACAGGCAATAGATACTTGGTTGCAGACACATTACTCCAGTTCATTGTCATATATTGTAAATCTCAATGAATATTGTCCCCCTCAAGGCTCAAGAGGAACTGGCATGTCTAATGTTTCCAGGTTCCTTTGCTCCAGCCCATTCCTAAGACTGGGAAGCAGTGGAACCCCACAATGTGTGTGAACAAGGTGAGTGAACCAGGGATATGGGGAAGCCAGTGAGGGGCCTGGAGGGGAGCCAGCACCATATCAGGCTTATGTTACAATCTTGCAAAACTTGGGGTTACCAAAGAGGGTTTCAAGTGAACCTAGGACCGATGCCCCCCCCCCCCCCATCTCATATTGACAGTGATCTTTGTTTAGTGTACCGGTATTGGTAAAGATAACCTGCCCAGTAGCTCAGTTAGGAGAGCACTGGACTTCTGAGCCCACCCAGTAGTGGCAGCCCGGGTTTGAGCCGCTTCGGCGCTCGCTGTTTGCTCCTGGCTGGGATGGCCTGCGGTCAGTGGCAGCTGCTACACCCAAGGCCAGATGATGCTAGTGAGCGGGCGGGCCGTGTCCAGGCTTTGGGGCACTTTAAACGTTGGATCTAAATTCGGCCAGCTACCAGGAATTTCCCGATTGGATGGTAGAGGCCACAACTGGAACCTGCACAACAAGCTCTGCTTAGCATGGGTTCTGATGTCGCAAATCTGGCCATTCAAAAGGTTTTGACTATATTTTTCTTTTAAAGGTACCTATGTAGTTATATCTACTTACCCAAATATCATCAGATATTGAGGTGAAGTGTGAAGACCCCTGGTTCTTGGCCTGCTTGAATAAATAAGTGCAGCTCAGTTGAACCTGTAGTTCCGAAGAATGATGAATAAAAATCGGAATGAAGGACGAGGTCAACCGATGATCATGATGCTTCTGCCACGGTGAGAGGTTTCAAGTTTGTCAATGCTATTTGTAATTCACGCAGCCACTCCTTTCCTGTCACTTTCAAAATCCTGTTGCATTAACTTCAAACACTCCAAGAAAAACGCAACCTCACAAGAACCCACCCATACACAACCCTCGCACTCCCCAAACCGCACAGCCCCGCACTGAACCCGACGCCAAGCTTTCTTCTCGCCCCTCTCCGACAACAATCGCCATACTGCAAATTTCACGCCGTAAACGCCGCTCACCCATTAATTTCGTCGATATTGCTTTGCTGCCAAATATACTAGAAAGTTGGTTGATGGTCGAGTATTAAAAAAGAAAAAAGAAGTTGCAAAAAATATTTTCGCAAAATAAATTGAGATGCTTTAAAACATGCATCGATCAATCAAAATAAGTCTTGTTTTTTCATATTTATTAGCTCAATGTTGAAGCATTGCGACAAACAAGATCAATTTTTTGAAAGTTTTCTATTTTTACCTGAAAATGAACATTTTTTAAACTAAAATATACCAAAACTACCAAATATGGAAGCATAAATTGCAGTCAGCTGTTAAGTTGACGAGGCGTTGCATGCGCTGTGGGGACAAAATCTGCCACAAAATAACTGAGGTTCAGAGGAATCAGTGGTCGTGTCGTAACTGGAGGTCCCCTTTCACACTGCCTCAAGGAAGGATACTTCCATTGTTCCATCGGTAAGTCAATGTATCTTAACATTTGTTTGTCCTGTTAGTTGTGTTCTTATACCAGGATGGATATTCAATCATTTTAACTTTTGTAGGTGTCATTGTGGACAGACTCATCGGAATTTGGAGGAGCCCATAAGATTAATGTCCTAAGCTAGGGCTTGCTCTGATGTCAAACTTATCATGTCATAATTTAGCACAATAATATCATCTATATCATAAATAGCATGGCAAAGTCTAGACACAAGACAATGTCTAAACATCAGGGGGTATCTGGGGACGGGGTTACAGTAGTTGCTAGTTATAACCTCAACCTTATTTAGCCATATGGGCTGTATGTTTGTCAATGTGAAAGAACCTATAAAGTTGAAGTTAGGTTAAGCTACCCTAATGCTGAAAATGTCCTATTGCCCAACATTTCATGCTAAGGTGTGATAAAGATAATGTTGTCATGGAACATTGAGAATAGCATGAAATGTTTGGTCCTGGTGATCAAATGTGTTTGGTATTAGGGCTGCTTACCCTATGTAGGTACTAGAGAAGGCTAGTATTAACCATACACATGCCAATCAATAGTCATAACAGTCATAGTCATAACATGCTAATAGTCATACCTGATACCTGATACCTGATACCTGATACCTGATACCTGATGTTGGGGATCAATGAAGGCACTGGGATGTGCCCGGTGGATCCATCTCAGAAAGCTTGGGTCACGTACAAAAATTATTATTATGGAGCAGTGTAAGTATACTCCATCCAGTGTTTGTCTAGCTGGTTCTTGAATGCATTCACAGATGGCGAGCAGACAATTTCTTCTGGTAGGGCGTTCCAGTCCGACACAACCCGTCATAACATAATATGTATTAGTCATAACATGTAACATGTCATAACAGTTTTAATAGTCATAACATGCCAATACTGAGCTAACCACTCTCTAACATCACACTGTTTCCCATTTTCTTTGCCTTACTCTTTTCTATCTGTGCAGTCAGTGGTGACGTTGCATTTTTAGATGGAGAGACAAAGTAGTGTCCAGGGGTCCCTAGAGCAGCAGTAGTCAGTACTCCCCCTCTAAGTAGGTACTCTGGGCTGATGGTTCTCACTCCTCTTCACCATCTGTACTCAGGGCCCTTTGAAGTTTAAACAGGCCAAATGATACATCATGCTGAGCAAGGACTCCCTCGTTCTAATCATGAAAACAAATGGAGGCCCTCAGGCTAATTAAGGACACTTTTGGCTCACTCTTGTCATTTTAAATTTGCCAAAAATATCTGATGGTCCCTTGAATTTTTTTGCAGGGGAAGAGCCCAATAGGTTGGCCAGTTGCCAGGTACCACCCCAACTTCTTGGAGAACTGCCATTTTGTCTCTGGTAGTACCTACCTGCCCTGTGCCTGGTGTTCAGTGTACCACTTTACCAGCAATATTTGATCTATGAATTAGTTAAAACAACTTTTCATAATGGTAATAGCCAAATCTATTAGCTATGCTTATATTTGAGCAAAAATGAATGTACAGTGTACAACTAATTACATGCTCATGAAATCTTCAAATCCATTTAAAAATAAATGTCCTTGTGAATTGAGTTTAAGGTGAAAAACCCCAGGAGACAAATACAAGCATCATGACTTGTATAACTGTACCTATTCAAATCATACTGAAGGCTCATTAAACAGTACCATCAGTTCTGAGTCAAAGGCTCATAAGTTGGTGCTACCTGTGACATAAAAATGATTGCTATCCATAGCATTTTGTCAGCTTCCATAATCTGTATGTTGATGTGAATGGGTTTTAGCTTCATTTGGCACCTGGAAGTCCTGAGCACACTGACTCAACTTATTTATTTCATAGTTTTACCTTTCTGAATGACAACACAACTTAAATGAAGGGTTTTATAGGAAGGTTGAAGTATTTGGTATCGGCTTTTGCTTTGGCTCTGACAGTGATCAAGATACTGATAAAATGTCTAATCATGAGTTTAGTCTTTGGTATTTATTAAATATTTGATGAATAAATTCAGCAGTTGCAGTCCAGGCCCAAACCAGTCAGTGCCCCAAAATTTAATTATTAAGGTGAAAAATGCATAAATAGGTATGGCATACATAAACATTCATGTTCTCAATTAAAAATACACCCCATTGTCACATAATTTTCCACTATGATAGTCTTTTTGGCTTCAATTTTCCACTCTGACACCCGAGACAGAAATAATTTTGATCATTTTCACACTGATGCTTAACCTTTACTTTACACCCCTGCATTGCATCAAATTCCAATAACTGTAATATTTCCTCACCATATTTGAACAAAGACCGGGTGGGTCCTAGAGATGTGAAAGATTTAGATTGAATCATTTTTTTATTTCACATGAATCAGTCATGAATCAATTCACCTCCTCACAATCTTGTCATGAACCATTCATTGAATCATTCATACAAGGAAATATGGTGATTTAGTTATTGATAGCATAAATAATTATTATTTTTTGGGGACAGCATGAACTATACAAAAGATATCCCAACTTCATAATGGGGAATGGAACTGAGCTAACTCGTCAATATCACTTTTAGCACCTTCATTTGGTCTGTAAACCTCCACATTTCGAGTGTACACACTGCTATTGCACTTACACGCTGTTAATTACTGTGATTGAATCATTCATTAATTATTCATCTTAGCCTGCAAATCACTCAGAATTGATTAATATTAATTTTTAATAATTCCTAAGCCAAGTCTGGTGCCTGCGTGGTACTAACTCCGCATCTTGCTCCCATGTGTATTCGGTCGGTATTCCCCATCTGGATCGTCCAGTCACACTGTGAGCTGTGACGTCACAGCGGCCTG
>JARFNZ010121351.1:0-12251 GCA_031763405.1 Balanus nubilus | reverse complement strand
CCCGTGTCCCGTGTCCCGTGTCCCGTGTCCCGTGTCCCGTGTCCCGTGTCCCGTGTCCCGTGTCCCGTGTCCCGTCTTCCCCGTATCCCGTCTGTCCCGTTTCCCTGTCCCGGCCGGCGGCGTGGGCCGGTCAGATGACGTGCGATAGAGCCGGTCAGTAGCGGCGCACGGCAGGCACGGGGCGCTCGCCGTGCGTAGGAGGTGATGACGCTGGCGGCCGGTTACGGTCGACAGGGCCCCGATAGCGGCACGCCAGCCAGTCAGCCGGACACTGATGGCCATCCTGTCCAGAGACCCGACCAACGCCGGCCGGCGAGACATCACACAGACAGAAATGGACACATTTCAGGAATGTGATGGGAAAACACTGCATTTTGCGTTACAGTAAACGATGACTTTCATAGCCCAGTTCAGGTGCGATGAGTAACAAATATGTCCGTTTAACTTGTAAGCTCTCGGGACGTATTGTGATTGACAGCAATATCATGCTGATTTACCGCTTTGTCATTACATTTTTATAGTTAACTGCTAGACAGCGAATAGGGAAAAATGAATTTTATAGCCTTTCAGAAAATCCTGACTATTTATATTCCTGCGATGGACATTAATATGCCTTACTAGGAATCGGTTTCTTAAGTGCCGTTTCAGCATATTGCGTCACCGCGTATGATTGAGTACGTCTGACGCTGATGACGGTGTGCAGCTCTCGGGTCCGATCGGCCGCCGCCGCTCCGGCCCGATTAGTTCGACAGGATAATTGCACGGTGCTTATGAGACGGGACCGCTGGCGGCTCCCGGCTCCCGGCCGAACGAGGATCTGAGGTCAGTTCTGCACATGGTGATCAGTGCTTCGAAGCTCGGTACTGTGCCATGCTGCACTGCATGTACTGATGAATCGTGCCACGCCGAGGTGTACTGTGGTATGCCACACCGTACTGAATGCTGTGTGCTGTTTGTTGTTACCTATACGATTATGCTAAGTAACCGGTGATCAGAGACAAGCATCCGAGACTGGTGATCATGGGCTCATGATCACAGATGTGACCAGTGATGAGGGGCCGGTGACCAGAAATCAGTCTCTCTTGAGTCAACCAGTTGAAAATCCAGCTTCAAACTCACGCAGAGACTAACAAGACTGCTACCCAGTGTTGTCCAGCCCAGTCCAGCGGCTCCAGCCTGTACATACACCTTGCGGCGCCTCTGCACAACCCATCGGATCAATCTAGCTCATTCTGATGGACCGGTCGGCGTATTGGCTTACAGGACAATGAAGTGGCACATTCTTGCGTTTCAGGGCGCTTTTAATACTTCGTGTAGATATCAGTGCTGCTGGTTACCGTCAGCAGCACTGGAACCAGCTTTGGCAGCTCTCCCTTGGAGAGAACTCCGATCAGAGAAAGGCACAGCTGCACATAAAGAGGACATCATAGGGCATTTGCAAGTCGAACAGCTCGTTGGCGTACGTGGCTGACGGCAAAGCCAACTTGGTCGTCCTTGTCATATACTCGTCAGGTGTACCGAGGCTTTTAGGCTCTTCTGCTCCAACGCCGACCCTTCCGCCCTGGCCACCTCTGCAAGGTGCCAAGTGCATTAGCCTTTTGCAAGTATGGGCTGGACGCGTGCTAAAACCTTTGTCGCAAATCGGTAGACATTCTGCGGTGCCTCGGGACCATTTTACGGCAGTTAAGCCACCCTGATACGAGACAAGTTAAGGGCTGTCACGAGGACCAGCTTATGACAGTCAAAGCCCGGTGTAAAGCGATTACCTCCGCCTGGCCGGCGTAAGCTGGGCCAGCAGCACCTGGTATTCATACATTGTTTTATACATATTCTCCATTTTTGTAACTTTCAGCACTCGAGTGGTCAGATTACTCTCTGTTAACAAATAATGACAGCAGCATGAACCATGTGCCAGTTACCCACAACAAGTTTCGTACAAATGTTTCAGCAAGACCATACTAACCACCGGCAGCGGTTTCGGTCCCTTTACACGTGTCGTTTGACCATAACGCCGGTAGCCAGCCGGTGACATCTCTATGACTTCACGTAAGGGACATCTGTTGAACAGATTACTACGCGCTAGGTAACAGCATCTTGCGAGCTAGTGAGACCACAGACTGCCGTGAGTGTGGCCTGACTGGCCGGTCGGCGCATAGTTGGTTCTCTCTCTCCAGTCTGAGCCGAACACACTCCAATTAACGCACCAGAACAAAACAATAACGAGCCGGCCCGATGTTCTTAACTAATTGGCCGGCGGTGCACAAAGGGGCCGCGCCCGGCGGTGATCGCACGGCGCCGGTCCGTGCCCAGTCTCTGGCCGTGCCGCCGCCATTAGAGAGAGCCCTGTTACGGCGCTACCGGCACCTCTCCGGCGACCACAACTCGGCCGAGCAACTCAGCCCCGATAAAGAGCTTCTCGGTCGGGCCCAGATTGGAAATGATGCATTCTTTCCCACGGTGAGCGGGCTGCGACGGGCCGGCGGGGCTGGGGGCCGCTCTGGTGGCCACCGACTGCCCAGCGAGCAATTACAGCTGCAGGCCGCCAATGGTGGGCAATTCTGGGACTATCGACATGCGAATCTAGCACCGATCCCGGCGAGATCATGCAATCTCCCGGCGCCTGCCAGCAGCAGCACTCCCAGAGGACTGGAGGAGAGCCGCCGAACCCGATACCCAGCCCGTTATGCTCCTGTGTTGAGTGATCCCCCGTGACTAAATGGTATGCCAGCTTGCAGTCTCATGTGTTGCCATGCCCGCCACTGACGAAGCCCGACTGATTGCTATATGGCACCTGGCGGAGGCAGCTACTGGCGCCCCAATACATAGATTTCGTCACGAACATATCCCGATTCTGGGAAACGGCAGCTTAAACACACACCTTGGCCAGCTATCGGAGAATGCGGCCCATATGCGGCTCCCAGGATTACCACAGGCCAAATGTGGCTGCTGGCGTTCTGCCAGCACTTATGACGCACCGATGGCCGCTCGTCCTCGGCCATCTTATGTGCAGAAATCATACGATTTGCACCTTATTGGCTGCAACTACCAGCGTTTGCAGTTTAAACAGTGAACTATGTGCCCTGTGTTTGCTTTTGTGTATATGAAATCAACCAATGCTTTGCATGAAATGCAAGGAGCCATCGAGCAAATGTTGTTGCTACCGTAGAATGAATTCATTCCTGTCTCCTTTTGAATGTCTAAGCGGGCCCATTAAAGGATAGTGGTGGAGCTGAGAATAAGTTGGGGGATTGAGTACAGGTGGGTCAGCGGGACTGAGTACAGGCAGCTCGGTGTGACTGAGTGCAGGCAGGTCGGTGTGACTGAGTGTAGCAGCTCGGTGTGACTGAGTGTAGCAGCTCGGTGTGACTGAGTGTAGCAGCTCGGTGTGACTGAGTGTAGCAGCTCGGTGTTACTGCGTTCAGGCAGCTCTGTCCTGGCAGTGGCTCAGCGTGCCGCCGGCAGGTTGTGGCGGTCCGCGCCGCCCCCTCTCGGCGGTACATGGCCCTCCTTCAGCCCCACCCCCAGAAAACACGAGACGCTCAGCGGCGGGCTGAGCTGAGCCTGTCCCACCAGCCGGCGCAGCCTCTAAAGCCGCCGGGCACCGCGCCTCCATGAAGCGTGCGGGCTACAGCGGGGTATCGGTCAGATACACATGTATGCGCCGCTGCCGGCCCGGCCCGGCCCCGACCTCAGTCGACACTCTGGCTCCGCGGCCCGGCTCAGACGATTTCTGGTCACGTTCTGTGACACCAGTGTGAGCGTCGATGACGGACCGCGGTGTCACTGAAATGTTCCGTGATCCTGCCCGATGCCGTCTCAAACACGCCTCATGTCGTGATAGTGCAAATGTGGCACTCATCACTATGACTTCATGCCGCTGGACTTCCAAGAAGGCACGGTACAAAACATATTGCCGTTTCTTGTAGGTGTATGTAATTCGCTTTTGGTGGGTGGAATTTAATTTACAACTGCATTTTAACAAGTATACGTTTTTTAAACGGACTGACCACCTATATTTGGTATGCTTATTACCTTTCCACACTTGTATGCATGTTTCCAGTGTAAACGACAGATGATGAAAGGGCGTTTCAGACGTTAAACCAAAAGAACAAGTGCTTGCAAGGCAACATGACAAACTGCCGACAATTTCACTTTCCCACCTTTAAAAGGTACAAAAACAATCTACAGAACAAACCGATATATACGTGACATTCGCATCATTTAAAGCGGCAAGGTGGCTAACAGCGAACTTCTGCTGTGACCCTCTCTGCACCATTTCCCTGCAGATCGCTGTCCAGTTGCCGCAGATAGTTAAAAGCTTTTAGTCCTCGGACCACTTGACCGAGAGAACGGTGGACAGTCTCGCTTCCTAATTCCGCGCGCAAATGCTTCTTTTGTATCCGCGATCGTTTTGCGTGGACGCGCTCTTAGTGCTGGCCGCTCTAATCTCGGCACTATTCCCGACAGCTGTCACCATTATGCAAACGGCTCGTTTGCACATTGGCAGCGCGCGCGCGCTTCTGGCGCGGCGCGAGCCTATCGGGCCGGCTGGCTAATGCTCTTAGAATCCTGCATAGCAATTGCCGGCGTGCCTTTCTGGCACCACCACTGGTCCTATCCACAGTCACGCCCGGCGGACCACTCTATTGTACCGAGCATGTCGATGGATCGGCCGGACATGTCCCACCATGGAGAAACGCTGTCCGCTGGCGTGTAATGTGCCGGACGAAACTCCGGTGGAGTCAGGAGGCGCTCCGGGACAGCCCACCAATGGCGCGGGCAGGCGATGTTTCAGTGCCGTGGAGACGACACTGGTCTCACAAAACGAACCAGTTCTCCCGTCTGATTAATAGCGCACGCATTTGAGTAGTTGCAGGTGGAACTTCTATTGTTTTATTTTCAGGATCATAAATGCTTAGACTAAGCTATCTAAAAACTCTGATTCACGTACTTCACACAGGTCAGGCTTCTTCGCAATACAATCTTATAAGACAACTCGGTTTCAATAATTATAAAAGTATCGAGACCTTCAACATGACCACAAATGATGACATATTGGGGAGCTTCCAATATTCTAAGCGGAGAATCGGCTTATCAATTTCTATACAGAATGCCATACGAATTATTGAATTTTTAAAAACGTGAATCATATTTCACACCCTGCACACCTTCAAACCCTACCAAACATGCAAGAGTTACGCTGCCACATCACATTCCATTGTTGCGGTTAAAAAGAGACGCTGATGCCGAGGAATGTGCCGCGTAAGCCACTGGAGGGAGACGGCCGACCTGACGGCGCGGCGGCCGGCGCGACTCTTCGGGCTCGACGCAGCTCCGCCGTCCGGTCCAGCCGCGGTTCGCTGCAGCGGAATGTCCCCCGTGTGTCGTTTATCTGACCCGTCTGGCGGCCGGGTCATTTTTCTGCGGCCGGCTCCGGTGGCCGGGCGCCGCTGCGGGCGACGCCGCCACAGGACGACGCTGTCAAAATTATCAGCCGCCGCGTCAGGCGCGCCTGTAAAACGCTTCATTTTCCCTGTCAATTGGACAATGCTCGCAATCATTAATACCGCCGGGCGACGGCGACCTGAGTTATGATCCAGCCCTGGTCGGCCCCGCTTGGCCGGCCCGGCGAGCCGGTGTCGCGTCCCTCAGCGCTGGAAGGACGCGTGATGGGCTGACATTTCAATCAGAACCAGTGGCAGGCGGCGCGGTCACCGGGAAAAATGCCAACTGCACGCCTGGTGAGGCTACTGTGTGGAGCCGCCGCCGCCGCCCGGCGTGTCGGGGCGTCCCGAGTGACGCCAGTGTCGGCACAGGCAGGGGAGCACGGCACGGGACCCATCGCCACTGCGGGTCCCCTCCCCTGGCGAACGGGGCGGAGACACACAACACCGGCCGCCGCGCGACCACAACCGGGACGCAGTCAGCCGACACGAAAAGGAATGCGTTTTTGATCACGCCATTTACGTTGCGTTACAAAACAGGCTGACGGTTTGGATTTTTGTAGCCGCTATCGTGCCAGGTCTACTCCTCCGCGGCGTACATAAGGCGCATTATGCTCATTGCCGGCATGCAAACTTCTTTCAAGGTCTCGACAGCCCGTGCAGAAAAAGTAAACGAATTAATTCAAATATTTCCGACTGGCGTGCTACTTGGATTATCCTGATTGCCCATCCATTTCGTATATTCGTGACAAATGGATACTCGGGTAGTGTTAAACATTTGCTATTGCTAGATTTTTACATGCAATCAGCTAATGACTTGATGCAAAAAATAGATTGCAACCAACAAAAGGCTGCATTTTCCTTTCTCCTGCCCACCCATCAGGCTGTTAAAACCCCACGACCCCACGAGCCAGTAGACTTACACGTTCGTGTGAGTCTACTGGTTAGCAACGGGGAATAACAACAGTAAATACTACTATACATGAGACAAGGTATTGCAAAACTGTAGTTCGAGGGACCCGACACCGTGGTACGCGGGACGCGACACTGTGGTACGAGGGACGCGACACTGTGGGACGAGGGACGCGACACTGTGGGACAAGGGACGCGACACTGTGGTACGAGGGTCGCGACACTGTGGGACAAGGGACGCGACACTGTGGCACGAGGGACGCGACACTGTGGGACGACGCGACATTATGGTACGAGGAACGCGACATTGCGGTACGAGGGATGCGACACTGTGGCACGAGGGACGCGACACTGTGGGACGACGCGACACTATGGTACGAGGGACGCGACATTGCGGTACGAGGGATGCGACACTGTGGGACAAGGGACGCGACACTGTGGGACGAGGGACGCGATACTGAGGTATGAGGGGCACTGTGGGACGAGGGACGCGACACTGTGGTACGAGGGACGCGACACTGTGGGACAACGGACGCGACACTGTGGGACGATTGGCACGACACTGTGGGACGAGAGACACGACACTGTGGGACGAAGGACGCGACACCGTGGCACGAGGGACACGACACTGTGGTACGAGGGTTGCGACACTGTGGGACGACGCGACACTATGGTACGAGGGACACTGTGGGACGAGAAACACAACACTGTGGGACGAGAAACACAACACTGTGTGACGAGTGGTACGACACTGTGGTACGAGGGACGCGATACTGCGGCACGAAGGACGCGACACTGTGGGACGAGGGACGCGACACTGCGAGGATTTACGGTTCGGTACGGGATAAATGACTGTCACTCGAGGCAGTATAGGATATACGACCCCGTCGTAAGTCATTGCCGGGCAAATGAGTGACGGGCCTCTTGCTGCAGCGTGATCCCTGAGGTAACCTGGCTGGAGGAGGCGGTTTGGGTCAACACTAACGCATTTTAGCACAAGGCTTGATGCTGCAAATATTTAGCCTCAAACGGACGTATTTAGCGACCATATAGTAAACCGTGTAGCTTCGTGACGTTACCTCAAACTGTATCTTTGGTTGTCATGATTCGATTTTGTGTGAGATATCTTAAACTATACTGTATTCTAAACGGCTGTAGGGCTACACTGCATTCCTGCGAAAAAATGCACAAGTGTGCACAGCTTCTCCGTGGCCTTGATAGATACTGCAGCGCGATATATTGGCCTTGTGTAAACCTGTAAAACAATGTTGTGACCCTAAGTGAGGCTGTTAAGATACACTGCAGTTTTGCATGAATATGTGTAGCTTCTCTGCGGCTAGGTCACCGGGTCGCCTTGCCCTAGTTGCTGGTGGTCAGGCCGGGTTGTATGGGCAGCAGAGTAACGCAGCATCGACGCTGTCCATACCACTGTGCGGTCTATATGATAAGTTTATTAGGTGCTCCAGATGCTTACTGATGCTAGGATCGACTGATTGTTCACAACAATATTTATTTTTAAACCTCACGGGATGACCTCACTGACATAAACCAACACGGGCCCCGGTAAGCAAAGATGATTTTAACCTCTCCTCCGGGTGGACATTACAAAAAGGCATGGCTATAACTGGTAATTGCAGCGTAATCTGTTTGCTGTGGCCACGTCCGCTCATATTTAACCCGCCAGAGATCACACCCCTTACGTGGCACCGAACCCAGCCCACCCTCCAGCAGGGCCGCTCCTCCGCCGACACCTCCGACTACCAGCAGATGGCGTGAGGAGCAGCACACCTCGGGACACTCCCAGCAGGATTCCCCCACCCCGCCAGCCCCGGCGCCGCGACCGGCAGTCACGTGCTCACTCAGCGTCCACCGGAGCCGTGTGTTGAGCCCTCACCTGACCCTCACACATCCCCCCCCATCCTGAAGGGAAGAGTGGGAGAGCCGCGGTGTCCATCTCCCAAGACCAAGTCCTTCCACTCGGCTTGCTGCCAGTCAAACCCAGCAGTGACAGTCGGACACGAGATGTCACTCACAGACAAAGGCTGTCGGGACGGAATGGGAGAAAGTGTTGCCAGCCATGTGTTGGTTTTACAGAAAGTGGTTCGGCAGGCTGTGTTATGTGGAGTTCAGTGCCGAAAATGTCAAACACCAAAAGAAAGTTGACACCCGTCACTTTACCGAACCCGTTTGATCGAAGTTGAATTTGATTTGCAAAACATTATGCTAGAATTTAAGTGTGAATGTATTGAATTCCACTTCATTCCCTACGGCTGGCGGCCAATGAAGTGACGATGGCAGATACGTCTTGGAGTCTGTCACTATCAGTGTGAACTCTGCTTCAGTGTGAGCTCCACATAAAGCTGTTTTCGCTGTTCCCTGCTTAACTGATTGCCGTAGATACTTACCGATGGAATTCCTGACCACTTTGCCATATTTATCATGGATGACGGTACCGCACAACTTATGCTACAAGGTCTGACTCAATTGAGCGGAACGGTAATGCACGTAAGGCTTACAGATAGTTGAGAATCGCCTCACAGATCTTACGGCAAATATGGAATAATTTCGCCAAGTCGACATGAAACATCTGTCTCGCAACATGGCCAATGTTTTTGTAAGCATACTCAAACCACTATACTTACCTTGCGGGTAGATTCGGGATTATATTACACCCATTTGAGATGTTTGCATTCCATAAAAACAAACTTAAGTGCATGAACACGGCTCCGATCTTCCTCCAGAAGGCTTCATTTTCTGCAGCAACTGTCTGTTGCATGCCGTGTATGGCGCATTAAATAGCCCAAATTCCGCTCCGGTCTGGACCGCCGCCGGCGTGCGGTATTGTTGCTTGGCACCAACGGCGGTGCGGCGGTCGACGACTGGCGCCGGCCCCAGTTTTCCACAGTTTAATCACATTCTACACATATTTTGTAGAGCGTCTCCAATCCAGTTCATCCCGACGATGATTTATGTGCGGTCGATAGCTCGGAGATTGGCTTGAGGACAGATTACTCACCACTCCGCAGGGTGTAATTATCTCAGCCGACGTTGCATGACCCAGGTGCTTCCACTGAGAAGAATTGATTTAATGTGTCGGCGCCATTTGAAGTTACCCAGCTAACGAGCCCCACTCGCCGCTGCCCCCCTACTTAAATCACCATTTTTAACACCTTTCGGCGGACGACGGGGTCGGGGTGACGGCGGGCCTCACCGCTGGGGTGACCATTCTCGGCGGCCCGGCCGGCCGCTAACAAAGATACACAGCTACGCCAGGTCACGGCGCCGCCGGCACGTGCGGCCGGCCACAGAACATCCACACTGACAACTGGCATTAGACAGGCCCGTCATTAGGGCGCATTTACAAGTGGCCGTTATGGAGGTGGCCGGCTGGGCGGTGCGCCGTGTGCGTTCCGCCGCCCAGCGCGCCGCGGCCGTGCGCCCGGTTACGAGCGTCCCGAGAACAGGACGGCCGTGGGCGGCCTCTGCTGACTGGAGGGGCTGCCGCCAGGTCACAGGTCACCGCCAGAGGCCACTCCGAGACGGGACTGGGCATGGGGGGGGGGGGGGGTTGAATCGCCCATGCTTCAGTACATATAACTCCAGTCACTTTCCGGGTCATTTTCGTGGGAGTAAGGCGCAACAGGAAACAATAAAATGACAAACAACAATAAGGCTAAACTTTTACTGACTGAAACCAACATGAACAGATGGTGCTGATTTCAAGGGGCGCGCATCGTGCACGTGTCCATGCGGTTTGACCACCGCTCAGTAGTGAATCAGTGATTCGACACCTGCTCTGACATTAAGTAGTGACACTTATCTAGCCAAACAAATCTGTATCTGTGTTAACTACGTATTGTGGTATGTGTCGAGACACCATCATGATGTCATACCACACATATATGAAACTTAGTTCACATTTTAGCGCATTTTATTGCGCCGATAAAAGCGTTAACTCTCCCTACACTCATGCAACCAATCCATACTTGGCCGTCGATTGGTTGTGTTTAAGGGTTTAATGCCGTAAAAATCACCGTTAACGGGGTATCAGCGACGTACACCGCAGGGGGAGATTGTACTGTGCAGCTGGATCGATCACGACACGCGGCTCAGCACCTCTGAGAGCTGAGCAGCAGCG
The DNA here is from genome assembly GCA_031763405.1 of Balanus nubilus. Lineage (NCBI taxonomy): Eukaryota > Metazoa > Arthropoda > Thecostraca > Balanomorpha > Balanidae > Balanus > Balanus nubilus. The sequence continues at coordinate 1,757 of JARFNZ010121351.1, read as the reverse complement.
GTACTGTTCATAAGACTCGCCTCTGAGAGCTGAGCAGCAGCAGTACTGTTCATAAGACCCGCCTCTGAGAGCTGAGCAGCATAAGTACTGTTCATAAGACCCGCCTCTGAGAGCTGAGCAGCATAAGTACTGTTCATAAGACTCACCACTGAGAGCTCAGCAGCAGCGGTACTGTTCATGAGACTCGCCTCTGAGAGCTGAGCAGCATCGGTACTGTTCATAAAACTAGCGTGTGGGAGCTAAGCAGCAGCGATACTGTTCATAAAACTCCCCACTAAGAGCTAAGCTGCAGCGGCACTGTTCATAAGACTCGAGAGCTGAGCAGCAGCGACACTGTTCATTAAACTCGTGTCTTAGAGCTGAGCAGCAGCGGTACTGTTTATAAGACATACCACTAAGAGGTGTGGTACTGTACAGTGTACACTGATCCCATGGATAAAGAACCTGGATTGGAAACTCCGACCCCTTACCATTGTAAAATCCGCTTACGCGCCGCGTTCGCCGCGTTTCCGAAACAGGAAGGAATGACACTGGCTGGCTGGCCGGCCCTTCATTGGATATGCATTAGGCCCGCCCGTCACATCACATGATTATTTTAATTACTCCTTCCACAACTGTTTTGAGGATACAAAATCAGGAATTTCAGATGTAAAAAGGATTCCTCCATCCAGTGGTGTGTATTATCATAATATTGGTGTGACCAGAGTGCTCAGGAGGTCATCAAAGGTCAAAATGTCCGTGTTGTGCGAAAATGATTTTCGTTAATACCTTTTTACTAACAATGATAGATACACGATTTTGACACCATCGTGTATGTCTAGTCGAGACGCTTCGAAATATACCAAATTGGACCTGGTCAGGCCAATTTCAAAATTTGACCCCAGGTCAAGGTCAAGGTCATGGGGACCAAAATAGGTCAAGTTGCATATCAGGAGGCGCGTCTTGAGAAAAAAAAAACATTAGTACCAGTTTCAGTTTTCCAACTTTATTGAATTATTTTACCGAGAGTTATTGACAAAACAAATATTCATGACCTCGGATGACCTTGGATGGCCTAGCATGGGTTTACTAGTAAAAATTACAACTTACGCATTGAGAATGACCTGAGAAGACATGATCCTGTAAAAATTACTCTAATTTGATGCGTATCTATTGAAAAGGAGCTATTTTAATTTTGAGAGGACACCAAACTGACCTGACTCAGGTCACTTATATAGATAATCTAAGATCGACAACTTCAAGATAGAAGGGATCTTATACAGTCCTGAAAGTTTGAAACCGATCGGCCAATACATGTGCCCACAGCACAACTGTAAAGTTGCATATGATAATTTCCAATGTCGGTACTTTGACCTGCTCTCGTGACCTGACCTGGCGTGACTCAAGGTTAAAATTGCACACTATGTATGTATTTCAAGTATATGTAGGTACTGATAAACAGAAGCACTGACAATGTGGTATTAATCAATGATATTAGCTCCGTACCGCTCCGTCCTTTACCTTTCAGACGCCATATTGCCGATTCTCATTCCCGTTTCTCGCGTTTGTTTACAAAACTCAGCGTTAGCCAAACAGCTGATTGTTTCCAATCCGGGTTCTTTATCCATGACTGATCCACTGCCACTGATTTGACAGCTCTACTATAGTATTTTACTACTCACCATTTACACCATTTAGTGGGCTTAAAGGTAGTGTGTCTACTGACATTGGCGACATGGAGTTATGTACATGAAATTGTAGGACAGATTTTTCTGAAT